>CM029133.1:20776901-20831901 GCA_016859345.1 Istiophorus platypterus | reverse complement strand
TTGTAGCCTTGTTTAATCTATTTCTACGAGATCAATCCACACGCGGCCCGAGCCACATTAGTCCTGTTAATGGATTATTGGGCTGCCTGTAAACATCCCTCTGTTTGAACTGTTTGAAAAGGGGGCAGAGAAAAGAATACGGCTTATGCTAATAGGATAATATTGCGCCCGCAGCTCAAAGGCTCCCGGGCAGCTGTAAATCCACTCTAACAATGATGTGGCGGCTCGGAGTGGGAAACGCTGCAGTGCCTGTTTCCCCCTCGAGAGTGTTTGCGGCGCGTCAGTCGGGCAGTGAATGAGTCAGCAGTAAAGTTGGCGGGATTTCTTATTTCATTCTTTTACTTTTTGTTTCATGCATAAAAAGAATAAAAAGGAACCAAAGTATTCGACGGTTGCGGTGATGAGCCCGGTGCTAAAGACAGTCGGTCATGAGGTCATGAGGTCAGAACCGAACCAAAAAACCCAAACACACACCCCTAAGTCCCAACAGCCAGAATGGAGCTATAGCAAGTGACAGAGCCAGTACAGAGGAAAATACAAGAGGTGACGGGAGGATCACGATCGGAGTCACTTTGCTGAGCAAACCCAGTTAAATCCTGCGAGAAAAAGTCTGCACAGTCCAACCAAAATGGGACTGGATTTCTAAGCCAACATTATCTTGTCCAGTTTATAATGCAGGTTTTGTGCAAAGTTGATGAAACTTGTGAGAAAACGCTAAATTTTTCAACGAGATGGTGCATAAATGTCGCCACCCATCGACCCAGATTTGCCCAATTCGTTCTGATCAGTCACCGCATCGCAATCTTCATATTTACCTGCAAAAAAGAAAAAGATTAATGTTTTGTGCTCTAAACGGTTATAGACTCCGTCACTAACCCGGAGACGAGGTTTGTGTAAAGAAGCTCACTTGATGTAGGTGTTGGCGTTGCCCTCGGGGAACACGTACGGGTGTTTCTTCCTGAAGACGTGACCCACCCGGCTGCAGGGGAGAATCTCCAGGCTGCCGCCGCACTGCCACACCCGGAACGAGATCTCTGCACACACACACACACACAAACACACACACACGATGAGGAATCTCCTGCAGATATTATATGAGAGTTTCTGTGTAGTTTTTATTGCATTTTGATTGGTCATAATGTGTCAGAATCGACTTCCGCTCTACAACACGTCGAACGCTTAACGTTACATTTTCACATGGTGGGATAGACAATGTTTCTATTTGTTTTACTGCTGTACCACGAAGAATCACAGATTTATGACAGATCTCTGCTTATGTCTGCCTCACTCTGCTGAATATAAAATGTGTTCTCTTTTTTTCCTGCAACGTGTTGACTTTTTTTTGTTTGTTTCTTTTGGGAAAAAAGAAAACAACAAAAATGTGAGCGCACATCCATGGAACCACGTGAAAAAATAATCATCGTGTGACGTTACCTGTCCTGTCGCTTGACTCTTAAGTATGTTGCCTTTTTTATTTTTTTAATTTGATGTTCTGCTCTTTAAGGTGCTACATAAATAAACGTACATGTCAGATGTCTGTCAGCTGCGTCATGGTCACAGGGGAACTTTTCCAGCCTAAAGGCTGATGCGCTGCCGCTGTTGTGTGGCGTGTCCCCGCTGATTGAGCTTTCTTACAAAGGGGAGATATGCATCTTATTTTCTACTGGAAATTAAAAATGTGACTCAGTGTTGGGTAAATTTATCAGTTCTGTCGGAGCAGTTGATGTCTCTTTGTGTAACCAGGCTTGGCGTTTATTTAGAGCTTCGGCTTTTTTGTTCCGTCTCATCTCTTTATTAGTTTTCCATCCCGCACATCGTGGCTAAGTGGGACAGATCTCCCTAAATATTTGATGAGCTGCTGATGAACTGGATGCATTTGTGTGTTCTATTTAGTGTGTGTGGGTGTGTGTGTGTGTGTGTGTGTGCGTGCGTGCACATGTGCTGTTCTGGTATCCGCATGCGTGTTCGTCAGTTTGAGTCCACCGCGTGCGTTCGTTTGACCTGCTTACGCTGCGCTCGTCCTCTGATGTGAGCTCTGCAATGCACAATAAAGACGCGGCCGACTCCGCTTTGTGTGTGTGTGTTAGGGGAGTGTGTGTTGATCCACGGTTGATCCGCCGCCTGTGTGTGAGCTCGGAGGGGGAAGTGGCAGAGCTTCCCCAAAGAACGAGAAGCGGGGGAAACTTTACAAAAGTTTTATGGCAGCCGGGAGGGAGAGAGATATAGACAGAGAAGAGAGTGTGAGAGAGAGAGAGAGAGAGAGAGAGAGGGGAAGTGAAAACGAGGGCATGGATTGGGTTTGATGAGGAAGAGGAGGAAGTGAAGATGAAACACCGGAGGCTACAAATGAGAACGAGAGGAGTCAGGAAGATACTGACATGAAGCCTGTTAGACGGACAGGAACCTGACACGGAGTGTGTGTGTGTGTGTGTGTGTGTGTGTGTGTGTGTGTGTGTGTGTGTGAGCGAGAGAGAGAGAGGGAAAACAGACTTTCATTGACCTGAGTAAAGCAGCAATATAGCAATCAGCAAATTGTTTCCCACACACACACACACACAGCTCAGATGACTGGAGCCAGCGGTGGAGCCAGATGTTGCCACTGGATCAGTGTCAGACTACAGAGAGCTTTTTTTTTGTTTCTGCTAAATGTAAAGTTCACCTTTGGACCTGATATTAAAGGGCCTTCGTCTTTCTACCGGTTCACCGGCTTCATCGTTTCTGCCTCTTTACCTTAGCTCGGCTGTTCACCCTCCCACTTTCCACTTTTTAAAAAACCAACTCCCTCAAATCATGATCTGATTTGCTTTAATCAGAAAGAGGTTTTGGAGAGAATGAAACCCGCTGCCTGGATTCTGTTCGCTGGAAACGATTTCCGCGAGTCCTCGAAGTTTGACGTGCATCATCCATCCCTGGTGGAGTGATGATGATGATGATGACGATGATGACGAGTTAAGTGTCGTAGAAGTTACAGAAGCCGAAACCGGGTCGATTTCGGCTTCCCATATGCCGGAGACTAACATTTAACTCCCATCGCAACACCTCAACGCGAAAATATCTTTCCTCCGTTACGATTGGTCGGTGCGGTACAGCGACAAGTGGCAGCGGCCGTCCTCTGCTCTGCGCCACTCACCGAAGTTCTCGCCGCCCCAGATGTCCATGGCCGTGTCGTATTTGCCGAGGTGATTGAACCAGGACCTGTCAATCACAAAGAGACCGCCGGCGATGATGGGCGTCCTGTCAGAGAAAGAGGAGGAGGGATGAAGAGGAGTCAAAAGGAGACGGATACTGGCATTTTTAACGAGTTGTTGGCAAATTTCAACAATTTATATATTTTCTAAATTTTCCTCCCCGTCGATCTAACCTGAGTCTTGAGTCGAATCTAATTCTTGCGTCCTCAGACTTGATTCTCATCAAGCTCACAGGTCTGAGGAGACTTCTAGAAATCATATTGCCAGATCCAGCTATGAGTTTAAAATTGCAGTTTTCTCCCATTTATTTATTTTTAAAACATGATCTATTTAAGTCTGATTAGGTTTAATGTCATTAGACAGTGAACTCCATCTTTTTCACCCCGGTGTCTTTTCCTAAATTTCCTTCCTGATCTGAAAGCAAAGAGGCACCGTCACCACTTCTGCTGCCCTGGGTCGTCAAGAATGGAAAAAACAAACACACACACACACACACACACACACACACACACACACACACACACAAAGGCTGAATCACGATCTGGACAACGTGACGGCAGTTAGCCGAGGGCCGGCGTGCGTCATCATTTGCCCCCATCATCAACGGTTGTGGCGCTTTCACAACCTGCATATAGCGCTCTGTGCGTGTGTGTGTGTCTATGTGTGTGAGGCTGAGGCACACGGAACCTTCTCAGGCTCAATCCGTTCTCGTGTGTTTTAAGTGTTTAAAGGAACCGTTTGCATGTAAAAAAAGTTTTAGCTCCGTGGGTTTTTCTTTGTTTGTTTTTTTGTTTTGTTTTACCAAACAAAACTACACGGTACAGCGATGTTCACGGCAACGGTCAATCATCATATGGCCGAGTCAGCAGCAGAAATGCTGCGCCGCCACAGAAGTGGAGACGCGGGTTCCTCCGGCGCCCAGATGCAGGAACGCAACTATGTACAATTACACCAGTGCCTGTACTGAAGAAGATGGTTCCAGTATGTAATTTGTCAAGGTTAGAGTTAAAGACATTATGTCTCCGATGGTCCTCGCAAGCAGAGCTTTCAAATGTCTGTGTGTGTGTGTGTGTGTGTGTCCAGACGGACGCGGGTCGACCTTATACAGGCAGGTGCAGCGCCAAGACGTCCAGGTAGAGACAGACCATCATCATAAATAAATAGATAAATTAATGAATAAATAAGAAAGACACACTCCGTCTCTCTACGTGGATCTCAAACACACACACACACACACACACACACACACACACACACACAAACACACACACAGACACACACACAACACACACACACACCTGCTGCATCGCCACCCGTCCATCTGTGAGTGTTTAACACTCTGCCTCAACTATTAAAAGAAAAAACATGCCTGAAGTTAGGCAGTAACAAGTTGGCACGGCGGCAAATCTGGGTTCCTGCCACCGATCTGACTCAAGAAGAGGGAACGGTGCCAAAGTTTAGTGTTCATAACGCCGCGCGTGTGTGTGTGTGTGTGTGTGTGTGTCAGAGTTTGCTCTATGGATCCTATGCCTCCTCTCTTTGTTTGTTCATCTCTCCACAGCTGATGACTTTTTTTTGAGATTAGAAGTCTTTTTCTAGCCTCTAGTTCTCTTGTGTATTGACGTCAGGAGAACGCACTGAAGCAAATGAATAACTCCTCTACTCTTCATCTGTCTCCTCCCTCCTCTTCGTTTCCGCCTGGTCGTCCGGGCTCGCTTAATGAGCTCCGGTGGTCGCGGCGCACCCTTTGCGCTCTCCCATCGTACGTGCGTGTCGTGTGCGTGTGAATTACTTGATCGGCTGAGTCGGGTCGATCCGTCGGGCCCTCTGTTCCGGCGACAGCTGCTCCCATTTAAAATGGAGGCTCCAATCAAAACCTGAGACGGGAGAAGGGGAAGAACATACGGGAAGTATTGTGTCTGGAGAGAAAACTGCGCCGTGCCAAGGCTCCGGTAAATGAAGACGAATGACCTGTGAGGGGTGGCAGAGCTGCTGCCATGGGCTGGAGATACTAAGAGCCTCGTAGACTTTCCTCTGAATATTCATAAACATCTAACTAAACTAGCTAAACTTACCTCACGCAGTGGGAAGCAAGACAGAGGAAGTTATATGTTAACATCAATCAGTTAATTGATGGATACATTTTTACAAATATATGCTCATTGTTAAAATCCTGCATTTAATCTCTTTGTCATCTTAAATTACTTTCTCTGTTTTTGTGTGTTAATGTACACACAAGTGAAGGTGTCTGTGTGTGTGTGTGTTGGCTTGTGTAGGTGTGCCTGTGCATGTGTGTGTGTGTGTGTGTGTGTGTGTGTGTGTGTGTGTGTGTGTGTGTGTGTGTGGGAGTGAGTGTAGGTGTGCGTGTGTGTGTGCTTGTGTATGTATGTGTGTGTGTGTGTGTATGTGTGTTGGCTCGTTTAGGTGTGTGTGTGTGTGTGTGTGTGTATGTGTGTTGGCTCGTTTAGGTGTGTGTGTGTGTGCGTGTGTGTGTGTTTGTTTGCTGATATGGCAGTCCAGCAGGAATAAGGAGTTGCTCACACAGCACTTCCATTCCCCATCTGTGTGTGCGCGTGTGTCAGTACACTTCAACATGTGAGATTGTGTGTGTGTGTGTGTGTCTGAATCAATGAAAGTCCATCTTATACCCATCTTTTTTATATTATGAGTGACAGCTTCATCTATAACTAAAATGTCCTTTATGAGCCCACCATCGATTCCACTGTGGTGGTGTGTGTGTGTGTGTGTGTGTGTGTGTGTACATCTGTCACAGGCTACTTTTGGGGACAAATTTCACACAAAAGACCAGTTACTTGGACGGTTTGTCCAACTGGGGACAAAAGACATGGACTCAGTTGAGAAAAGACCTGATTTTTGGGGGTCAGTGGTTAAAGTGAGGGTTGGTGTAGGTCTCCAGGAAATGAGTGCAGGACTATGTCATGTCCCCAGAAGTTAGCATGGTTAACATATGTGTGTGTGAGAGAGACATAGTGCGATGGACAGGGCTATTATCAGCACTGATTGGCAGACCGCCGTTGACAAGAGTAGGAGACTGGAATATGTCGGGCTAATGGAAAGAGAGGGGGGCGATGGAGCTCTCAGGGGAGACTGGCTTCAGAAAAGAGAGATGACGGAGGGATGGCGGCAGACGAGTGGAGAACACACTAGTGTGTGGCTCTGATCTATTATCAGGTCATTTGGATTCTGTAACTACAGAATCTTGACGACCGAAGCTTCATCCACAAACACCCGCGTCCTTGTCTGTTCACTGCTATTAGTGATTTCCCTGTGTTGGGGTTTTAAAACTGCATTTCAACAATGCACAAAAAAGTAAGAGCGCTGCCATAAAAGAATCCTTAAAGAGGACATCAACCTCTGATATAACGGGAGACCGGACCGGTTGATGTTTCTATACAAACTTTCTGATTCTGATATAGCGTTAAAAGGAAGGCTGAGGTATTTTTGGGGGCATCCAGGGCTCAACTACAGCGACGAGTGACTGACATTTGAAGCACCTCCAGGCTTGAATGGAAGTCGAACTCTCTGAATTGAATCATCGGTACAAAAGACGTGTTGCAGCGTGAAAACATATCAGTCAAAGGTACCACACTGTGTCCATAAAAGACACAAAGGCTGCAGGAGAGATGTCAACCGCAACTTCTGACAAAGAGTATTTTGGTAAGAAACTCCGAATTACCAGGCTTAAAAATCTGCTGGTTGCTCTGCTAACGGTCCAGGATACTAACGTTACCCAGGGGGACTCGTGTCTCCACGTCGTGGAGCAGAATAACATGAAAAGAAAACGACATCAGTTCCTCCCACTGAACAAACTTCTTATCCCCAGCTCAGCGATGATTTGACGATGAACGTCAGCTGCAATCAGGCTGGATCACTGGGTTGAGTTTCGGGGGGGTTGATGAATGATGCTCTCCCAGAATCACGCAGTGCAAATTAAAAATTACACAGATATGGTCGGGACACATTTATGTTTATTTCAGAGTAAAAGGTAAAATATTGATGAGAGAAGCTGCTCAGGGATCCTGAAGGTCATTTTTTGAAACAAATACCTCAACAATGTTCCTGTTTGAGGCTCATTGCAGAGAGAACCGCTTCATAAACTCAACATGAAGGGGCCTCTTCATAAAGGAGGGACCCTCTGAGGGTCTCCCTCCGTCATCAAAAAGGCGCCTCGGGGCCGTTTCTTTTCCTATTTCTCAGAGTGTAGACGGAGGTAAGCATTTCCATACCTCCACGGAGATCAGCCGAGGCCGCCACGTAGGCAAACGTGTCCATGTTGATGATGTCGATGACGGGGCTGACCACACGGGTTGGGTCCTGGACAGAAACAAACACATAAAAAACAGACACACACACACACATTCGTGCTGGGTCAAGGTTATAAAAGAAATAATAGAGTGTAAAAAACCCCACAATAACAGAGAGAGAAAAAGTAGATCAACAAATTCTGTTCCAATAAATGAGATTTTCAGTCCAGTGTGTGTGTGTGTGTGTGTGTGAGTGTGTGAAACAGACTGTATATTCCAAGGTCATTATATTGCACCACATTAAAAGGAATTTCAGTCGTTCAACACAAATCACGCACACAGCACATTTAGCGAGGTGAGAGTGACCTCTACCTCCGTTCACTTCAATTCAATTCTATTTTATTCACTCGACTGGCATTAATGTCAGACTATTGAGCCATATGAAAATAAGAAGGCCTGAAAAAGTATTTCAAATTGAAGCCAGTTTCATCAAGAAAGGAGCGTTGGAAAAAAAAAAGTTGGAGAGAAACAGTGAATACAGACCAAGCGCGTAAACACTCAAGGACATAATTCAAACTTCTGCACTTGTGAAGGTTTTTCTCATTTCCTTTCCCATAGAGTTTTTTTTCCCACAGGTTTTTCGTTCTATTAGCATTAGGGACATGCAGGGTAAGTTTCAGAAACAGTTGCAGGAGACATTTAGATGTTCTGATATGAACTTTGAAGTAGAAACACCCAGAAAAAAGAAACAAAAAACATTAAAAAAAAAAAAAGAATTGTTCAGAGACACAATAATTTGACACGTTCCCACTTTAAACCAGAACTGAGGTTAATGCCTGACAGAAATTAGCGAGCCTTTTCACTTTTCTCGCATTTAAAAACTGTAAATGTCACGTTCCAAAAATCCTGTTATGGTCTTTAGATTTTAATGCTGCTGTTGCTTCCACTGGGTTAAACAACCGTTTCAATCACCAGTTGCGCCTGCACCACCCGATAGGAGATGCATTTAGGCCGTGGCGCAAAAATATCAGCATTAAAAAATAGTCTGTTTCTGATGCCTGGGGACTATGACATCTAATGAGATTATTTGCAGACTGTGTTGTCACACTTGTGTTGTGCTCCAGTTCTCTCTTAATTAATTAACATCATCATCTGCTTTTTCTCTTCTTTGCAGATGATGCACTTTTCTCGAGCGACAAGCACAACGCCGAGCTGCTGATTCGGCTCTTCGGTTTAAGTCATGTGCCTGCATCCACCTCAGCGTTGCCGGTAATTACTACGGCACAAAAGCACTTAAGCCCTTAAACCACACATTGTAGTTTCCGTTAATCAGCGAACGTTATAGGTTCAAGTAGGTGTAGTTTTAAACCTCAGAGAGAGCAAGATTAGCTGTTTGCCTTTTCCTCCAGTTTTCCTTCTAAACTGAGCTCAATGTGTCCTGATCCAAGCTCTATACTAAAGCAGAAACATGAGATATATCTCACTCCAATCATGGGAAGAAAATTGGCAAAATTCAAATTTAGCTATTCCTTTAACTGCAGTATCAGAGCGGAACATAAAAGTGTGCATTTAATTCCTCCGTATCTGAATAAGCCACTATGGGCAAGATCAGAGCACATCAGCAGGGTAAAGGATGAAGGAATTACGTGGCAAATTGTTCAACTGTACAATGCACAGATTCATAATGACTTCGAGATCACACAGAGTGTGTAAAATTGGAGGGAAGAAAAAGCATCAACACAGCAAAAATGCCCATATCCCTTAACCCTGTTTAATCATCCATAAATCCATAAGACTCTTATGGATTTAGCCTAGTTATTGCCTCCTTTACCCTTAAATAGAGTTCTTAGCCCTTATAAAAGTGAGAACTGGCGAAATGTCTGTACTTGATTTCCCTCATATTTTACCTTGATGGCACCGGCGGCTCTTTACAAGGATAAAAGTATGACAACGCGCGCACACACCCGACAGTGCCGAACTCGAGCCTCCCTGCTAAATCGCCGCGTGGCCCTCTGTTTGGCCAAACGGCCGGACGCGTCTTCAGCCGGCGGTATCACGGAGCAGGTGGAGCGGTTCTGGACCATTAGCCGCAGGGTCAGTGCAAGAAGGGGGGGACGGTGGTGGGGGTGGTGGGGGCGCTTCGGCTGCATCCCTTCCACCGCTCCGGCCACATTACAAAGCACCGCGCCGGCTTTAATAGCTGTTAGGGTAATGACACCGTGCAGCGGTCTGGGTGAGGCATTCGCGACATTACTGGTGTAATTGGATGAGTGTTATTTTCAAATCGTTTGGGAGCAGCCTCTTAATTTCAGTCATTTTTTTCTTCTCTCTCCTTTTTTTCTTTTTATTTCCCATCCTGAATTGAAGTGAGAGCGTGTGATGACTGAGCAGAGAGAAGAAAGCTGACCCCCTGGAAAACACCCTGAATCATCATCAGCCGTCCATCTCTCCCGTGTCGGAGATGCAAACACTTACTTACTAATATATACAGCTTTCAATCATTTCTGGGATGACACCCTTTATATGATTCTTTTATTTTATTTTACATTTCATATTGCAAAATCAGCTGAACAAGAGAGACCTACCAGTTTTTTCTGTCTATCATCGTTGTGAATTTCTCTCTGGACAAATCAAGCAGCCATTGTCTTATCTCGATTTTCACTTTTGCAATTTGATCGAAAGACTGCAACTCATAACGACAAATTAAAATCATCTGTCTGAAATATAAAGAACATCAGCTTCATTGCATTTTCTTCGGGTCCATTTTTTTTTTTAGGAGAGAGACAGTGAAGCTCAAAGACCTTCATTTTTTTTCTTTTTTATTCTGTGAATGCAGTTTGAGACTCTTTTCTTTGCTGAAACTCTTTTCTTTGTCAGTCCACAGCAGTTAAATATGCTTATCCGTGTTAAGACATGAAGCATATCACTTACTTATTCGCTCAATTTGACGAGGTCTCCCAGGAAAGAGTCTCCAGATACTGGGAAGACACCTAAAACTACTAATCAGTCACTATTTGAATGTGTTTGTTATTTATTTCATTTTTTTATTCTGCTGTGCATAATTCATTCAAATTAACCTACGATGCATCATAAAAAGTAGCGCACACGCAATGTCGCTAAATGAGCCTTGTTTACCAGCATCTCTCGAGCATCACATGAAAAGTGTTTTGACACTATTTTCTGAAAAATACAAGTAACATGTTTTATTATTCACAAATAAATAAATAAATAAGTAAATAACCACAGGAATGCCAGATGCAGCTTGGGTGTTCAGAACAAGAAATGCACACATTTTAACGTGATGGATGTGGGTTGAGTCGGTGCTGTGGAGAATCAATTAGAGTTAGAGGGATTTATTTATGTTGCAGCGTTCTACTTTGAACCGATCCAACTTTGAATCTGACAGATAAATAACCGTATGATGGTTATTTCCCGTTGATGATGAAACAATGATTATATTGTTGACATCCAACAGCAACATATCCTCCTTGGCCGTGCCGGAGCTGTCAAAGCCTCATGGGAATTGTTAAAAAATAAAATTAAAAAAAGTCTCTTAGCTTCTTTGCTAAAACGACAACGTACCCCACTAGTAAAGCATGGTAGGACACACGAATATAGATTAGAGTATGTGCGGGAAAAAAATGAAATTTATTAAAAAGAAAGGAACCTTATATGGGAGAACATATGGGGCCGTGAAAGCAAGTAGAACAGAAGTTTAACCTGGAAGATGGGAAGGACTTTAGCTCTCTATATCAATGAGACAGACAATTAATTTGAGGGGAATAGAACTTTATGTTGGTCTGGAGTTCTACCTGTGTGTGTGTGTGTGTGTGTGTGTGTGTGTTTACCTGGATCAATACCTCATACATTTAAATCTAAATATATGACTATAAAGTGACTGGACTGGACAGACAGTGACAAATGACCCTTCAGCACAGACACACAAACACAAACACACACACACACACACAAACACACACACACACACACACACACACACACACACACACACACACACACACACACACACACACACACACACACACACAAACCGTGAGTATGAATATGGATGATGCTGGCGCGGCGGCAGAAACAAGTCAGGCTCCATGGTGGTTTTACTTATTGATCGCTGCTCTACAGAAGGAGATCAAAGGTCTTTAATATCAGCAAAAATAGTCGTTGACCCGCCGCAACGAAGGAGGAGGAGGAGCCAGTGGAGAAGATGAAGAGATGGGGAGAGAAAGAGGGGAGAAAGGATGAGGAGTAGTGAAGAAGGTGAGAGAGGAAAGTTAGATGAAAAGCAGGAGAGAGGAGCGTGGGGGAAAAGGAGGTGAGAGGGGAGTTAGTTTAATGAAGCAGGAGAGAGAGGAGCAATGGATCTAAGAGAAAATGGAAGGAGGAGGAAGAGGGAGGTATTACGTTAGCAGAGGACAGAGGAGAGGAGGAGATGGGTCCTGGAAAGGAGGTGTGAGTAGGGAGGAGAATAGAAAGGAGGTTAAGAGGTAGAAAAGAGGGAAAGGGAGAGGACAGTGCTGAGTAGCAATAAAGCAGAACAGAGGGAGGTGAAAGGTGGTGCAAAAAAAGTGGTCAAGGAAGAAATGAGGGAAAGGGTTGTAAGAGAAGAGAAGTGGGGAGGAGATGTAAAGGGCAGTGAAGGTTAGAGGATGTGAGAGGGGAGGTGAGAACAGGAGGACATGGGAGGAGAAAGGAGGAGGTTTAATAAGGAGAGAGGTGAAACTGCGATGAAGAGAGAAAGAAAGGAAGGTTAAAGGTAGGGGAGAGAAAAGCAGGAAGAAGTGGTGTGAAGGGAGATGAGAATGGGGTGGAAAGGAGGAGACTGGAAGAAAAAAGGAGAGAAGGGGAGGAAAGAGGGAGGAGGATTGGAGGAGACAAGGAGAGGGAGAAAAAGACAAAGTGAAAGGGGGATGTGAGGAAAAAGGAAGAGAGTAAAGATATGGAGAGAGGAGGGAGGAGATGAGAAACAGGTGGATGAAGGAGATAATCAAACAGATAGAGGAGAGAAAGGAGAGGGAGGGAAAAAACAGCGTAAAAGTTGGAGGAGAGGGGAGGAGTGAGGATGATGAAAAAAGAGGAGGGGAAATAAGAGGAGAGAGGAGGAGAGGAGACAAAACAGAACAATAGGACAGGTGAAAAAACAAGAGCAGAGGAGAGAGGAAATGAAAAGAAAAGAGGAGAAAGGCAAGGGAGGGATGATGATGTGACAGGAGATGTGAGGAGGTGAGTGGGGAGGAGAGGAGAGCAGTCAAAGAGGGTGACAGATTAAAGGTAAAGGAGACAAGAAAAAGAGGAAGGAGGTGTTAATGGAGAGAAAGGACAGGAGGAATCTAGATAGTCAAAGGTTATTGTGAGAAATGATGAGAAAAGGGAGGTGACAGCAGCAGAGACGGGAGGTGAGAGGGCAAAGCAAATAAGGGAGGAGAGAGAAGTGGAGGAGGTGAGACACAAAAAGTGGGAGGGGAGGAGAAGAAGGAGAGAAAGGATGAGGTTATAAGAGAGACATGATGAGAAAAAAGGGAGGGGGAGATGAGACTGGAGGGCAGACAGAGGAGGCGTAAAGAGAGAAAGGACAGCAAGAGGAGAGGGGAGGGGAGGACAGAGGAGGAGGAGGTGACGGAGAAAAAAAGGAGGCAAGGGGAGAAAAGGCTGGATGAACTGACAAGCTGTGAACGAGGTGAATGGAGGAGAGGAGGTGAGAGGAGGCAAAGCAAGGAGACAGAGGAAAAAAGGAGTGAATGGAGAGAGGAGGTGAGAGGAGAGCCAAAGCAACAGGGACAGAGGAGGAGGATCTCACACACACACCAAGGAGGCATGGGGAGAAAGGCTGGACCTGAACTGATCAGAAGCTGTGAGACGCCCAGTCATGACCTGGAGGATCAGGAGGGTGAGACCCGACCCACCGAGCTTGAGCAAGCCTGGAGACAGCAGGGAGCCTGAGGTAGTGGTGTTGGCAACTTCATTATTTACACCATACACACACAGCTCCAGATGATCTCGATCTGTTCAGTCGCCAACTTTCTCGTTCACCAGTTCGATCTTCTCTTGGATTCTGGTTACCAATTGCAGACAGATCCAAAATTTGATGTTACCCTCTATTATTATGTGATATAGCCATCCTCTATTAAAAGAAATCAACGACACAATAAACCTAATGATCTTATGAAATTAGGATTTCTGATGTGTGTGAGTTTACATGCAGAAGGTTCTGATGTTAACGTTCCCATATATATTTATAAACATACGAAATTACTAGGTCGACATCAAGCACTGGCGCGGCACTTGAACGCCCGAGGCCGCCCGGGCCCGGAGCCGAGAACCGCCTGAAGTGATTGTTTTCAGGCGGCTTGATCGATCAGTGGCTCTCTTTCCACTGTGATGACTATCGATTTTAAGCACATCTCCTATAAAACACACACACACACACACACACACATACATACATACATACACAACCTCTTCCTCTTACAAATTTGCACATGTACTTTCTTCAAAATTAAAGGCCTCCATGACTAACACCAGCAACCTGGGTTTACCGCTCTACTTATATTGACAGCACCCCCCCCCCCCCCCCCACACACACACACACACACACACACACACACACTCCCCCACATACTCCCTCAGTTGGTCAGCAAAGGGGAAAATCGATGCAGGGCTCTTAGAGGCCCTGTCAGACATGGACACAACCTTTTAACAGGCCCATCACACTCTGCATGTGTGTGTGCGCGTCGTCACGTCGTCCATCTTAAAAGTTTGTTATTGTTAGTAATGTCTGTGTGTCCATTTTAAAACAGAGGAGAGAGAGAGCGAGAGCGGGTGGAGGGTGGGAGTAGAGGTTAGTGTCAAGGAGAGCAAATGTCTGGGTCGGCTGATTGCGGCTGTGTTGCAGAAAGACAGCGAGAGATGGACTGTGTGTGTTTGTGTGTGTTTGTGTGAGTTTTTTTGTGTGTGTGTGTGTGAGTGTGCGTGTGTGTGAGTGTGTGTGTGTGTGTGTGTGTGTGTGTAAATGAGCCTGTTAGGGAGGTCTCCCTGATGGGGGGCAGTGTTCTCTTCTATTTGGACTAAATGGTCTAATCAATACTCCCTGACATGAAGATGTAGTGTGTCTGTGTGTGTGTGTATGAGTCTGTGTGCACTTTCAAACAAGTGTGTACACAAACGCAAGGCTGAGTGTGCAATGTTTTGTGCATGTGGATGTTTGTGCGTTTGCCGTGACTGTGCATGGGTCCACTGTGTGTTTGTGTATATGTGTGTGCGTGTGTGTGTGTGTGTGTGTGTGTGTGTGTCGGTGACATTGTACGAGGGGCTGTGAAGTTTCCGCAGCGGCGGTGTGGGCGAGCTCAGCCAATTAAATCCCAGCTCAATAGGCTTTATTTTCTGGATGGATGGACACACACACACACACACACAGACACGCACACATACACATATAAACTGGACCCAAGTACAAGCAGGCACACTCATAGAAGTTGATGCCCATTTACTCAGATACACACTCGTATGAGCACACACACACACACACACAGGACAGGCTGACTTTGTACAGGAGAGCACGTTAATCTACACTGATAAGCTGATAACTATCTCCACTTATCACAGCTGTGTGTGCTATTGCACCTCATAACTGTGAGGACAGGGTCCTGGGCCACCAAGTCTTGTCCCAAGAGGCTTGTCTGAGTGTTGAGGGCAGGCTGGTTCCCCTGAGCAGTACTATGATGAATTAGTGAAGGTTTGGCTGCATCACTTCCAGCTTCTTTGGATTTCTGTGGTATTAAACTCAGGGAAAAAAAACTGGGAACTGCTGTCAACATCCATCATCCAGACTGTCAAGAGCGCTAGAAAAAGCTGCTCTGGCCGACGCCCTGCGCGTTTGGTGGTGTAACTGCAGAGCGACGGCGCCAAATCCAGCGCCATATGTTAGCTGTGTAAAAAGCATGAGATGAAAGCTGATGCTTACTCTTTAGCAAAGCAGCTGTCCCGGCGCCTTAGAAGCTACTGTATTACAATGAGTGTGCTCCGGGTGATGTCGGACAGGTGAGGGCTAACGTCTGAACAGTCAGTGCATTGAGTGTGTGTGAAAAAAAAAAATCTGCGAGGACACAAAGACGATTTCAGATTCGCCTGGGTTGAATCAGGTTCCGGGTCATTATGAGGATTAGGGGCTGGGGAGCCATCGATAGCTTTGGCGGTCCCTGAAGTATATATTAACAAGCAAGCGTAAAGTACCAGGAAGAATATACAAGCAATGTAGCCTTGTCATGTGTGCCTGGGGAGGTTGGGGGTTATGGGCATTAAAAAGACAATCAAGTCGGAAGGCCTGAAGCCATAAACTATTAACTAGCCGAACTGACGAACCCTGCATGTGTGTGTGTGTGTGTGTGTGTGTGTGTGTGTGTGTGTGTGTTTGTCAGTGTGTGATCTGCATGACTGTGCTATAATGAAATCCTTCACTGGCTGCATGTAGGACAAGTGTTCCTGTTGTTAGCGAGAGAGAGAGAGACGCGAGTGAGCGAGGAAGGGAATGACTATAAAAGATGAGAGACAGAGCGAGCTGGAAAAGAAAGATGACGCGTGAAATATGAGGGGAAAAAAAATTAAACGTGTGACCTGCAGAGAGAAAGAGAGATTTTAATGGAGCAGTGAATACATTACGTCGAACGGCCCTTCTCTCACCTGAGCCGACAACAAGAATATTATGAGTGGTTTCGTTTTGGTTTTTTTATTTGAGCTCACAATGAACGTGATTGACTTACGCGAAAAGTTTGCGTCATAGTGTAACGGCACGTAGTAAAGTGAAACCGTTGTCTATCAGTGAAGGAGGCACAGCACTAAAAATCCCACGGAAAGTTTCCAGAAAATCGTTGAGAAGGATCTAAAAATGTTTTTATGAAGTTTGTGCTTTCGCCCAAATTTAAAACAAGTTATTTCTGATAATGGCAGATTTGGACATGACATTTAACAGATTCGTTAAACTGTTGAGGTCAAATCACTCTGTCTTTCAGTCGTACCCTCTGTTGTGTATCGAGCCTGTATTACTTTTTTGAGACGACGGCCACAACGACCGAAAAAGAAAAGAGTCTTCGCCGTCATTCCGTGAAAAACACGCTCAAATTTCCAGAGCTTTCAACAGTCCTAGCAGCTCTGGAAAGTTCTACGTGGCACTAGCGCCAAACAGGTGAAACAGTGGGTGGCTTTAGGTCGAATTACCAGACAATAAGCCCCATCAGCTTTGTTTTTATAGAAGAATCGACTGTTCTGTGCATCCCGAGCATTAAAAGCCAGTTTAAAACTCCCGACGACCAGGATCCACTGCGGTAAATAATGCTTTCGGTTTCCCAGGATGCTCGTGGCCCCCTACCCACTGTCGCGCTGTCATGTTAATTTGTGCACTGCGATCACTTGTATTCTATATTTAAGAGCATGGAGGCAGCTCTAAATGGATTATATAGGGAAAAAAAAAAGATTAACATAGCCATGGTGCATGACCGTGTCAGCCGTTAAAAACGAGGAACGAAATCCGCATTTAGTGAGACTGAGGCGTTAGATCTCAACTGGTTGACATTTTTGTCATTCGGTGAGGTTTTTTTTGTTTTGTTTTTTTAAAGTTTGCCACTTTTACGCAGCTTTTCTGGCATTTTTATGCAGGAAGTCGTCAAAATCTGAGGTTGCGGTCTTGTGGCTTTTAAAGTTTGGGGTATGTTTGGGGCTTTTTCGGGCTCGTGGAAGACATTTATTCGTCTTCTCGCATTTCTTTTCTTTTTTTTTTTTATTTTTATGACAGCCTGCGACTCTCTCTGCCTCAGTGGGCTCCGTCGCAGAAGAAGCTCTTGTCACTTCAATTCATTTTGGGTCATCTCAGCTCTGCAGATCCATATGTAGCCAGAGATGAATGAATCCATTTCACTTCAATGTCTTGTCTTGTCTTGTCTTGTCTGTCTATGTGTCCATGTCTATCTGTGTGTCCGTGTCTGTCTGTGTGTCTGTGTTGGTCTGTGTGTCTGCACAAAAACGCATACAAAGGAATTATGGATAATAATTAAACATGAAATTTTACACATGCATGTGCCAAAAATGCAAATTTTCTAGTTCTCTCAGCACCATCACACATACACTTTAACACCTGCAAATTCACACCTGCAGCACATACGCATTCAAAGACAAGTACAAACACAGAGAAACACACACAGAGAAACACACACACACACACACACACACACACACACACACACACACACACACACATTGCTTTACCTTCTCTCTTGTTGTTGCGAAGACATCTGACTTTGGGCAGTTTGGTGAGTAGCTGGCAGTCGCTCTCTGGAAAAGAAATTAAGGCATAAATTCAAATGAATAGAAAAGTGTGTATAATAGGCCAGAATATCTTATTTCATCCTGTATAATATATAATTATTTATATATAGATGCATATGTATCTGTATAATTCCTCTAAAACTCTGCAGGGAAATTAGTAGCTCGTCAGAAAAAGCTCTGCAGCAGCAGGACAACAATTCAAAGCTTTCAGTCTGATGCTTTTCCATAGCTGCTGTTCAGCCGGCTGTGTGCTCCCTGCTGGATTTTTTTTTGAGCCATATTAATATATTATTTTAGAATAAAAAACGTCTGCAGTGGAATGGGTTGAAATGAAAAGCAGAAAGGAGAAAAGCGGGGACAGGGCAGGACCAGGGGGATACCAGCCATTTGTGAAGCGAAATGAATATTTAATTCACGTTTTGGAACAACAACAGCACTCAGAAATACTGCCTGTACTGACGGTACCAAATATAATTGATCCAAAACAATTCCCTTAGTTTTGAACAGTATAAACTTGACCTGCGGTAATAATGAGAAAAAGAAGAACTGAAACATTATCATTCATTGATCAAACATACTTGATGTTGATGTGATCTGTGATGATGTGATTATTATTTTTTCTTAAAAAATTAGTATTTGTTGAATAACACTTTCACTCGGGTTAAATTTAATTTATATGTTCAAATTTAATTCTTGTCAAGGTCAAAGGGGTTGGAGAGAAACGGTGATGACAAAGGAGCAGGTTCTTTATAACTAACTACTGCTGCTACTGCTCCGTTCACTATTGTGTTGTGAAAGAATAAATATCAAAAAAAAAAAAAGGCTTGTCACCCTGTGGCAAATTCAAGACTGAAAACCTCCATCAGAGCCCTTTGACCCCGAGGAGACGCCTGGTCGATCTCCTCGCCGCCGAACTTCTCCCTTCATGTTGGGAACCCAAAAAAAACAACCCAAAACTTCTTTGTGGCTAAAGGATGAAAGGAATAGAAAAATACTTTGGCCCAGACAGAAAGCCACAACAGATAAACATTTAATGAACACGGGGACGCATGAAAGAAACATGCACGATTCGTCGGCATCGAGCTGCTAATGCAGGCGGATTCTGGGGAGAGAGTAAAATCCACGGGTTGGTTCCGGTGCAGCGGCGAGGATGCGGAGCTCACACGATTTCAAGGATCTCCTGCGGGAGTG
The DNA here is from genome assembly GCA_016859345.1 of Istiophorus platypterus. Taxonomy (NCBI): domain Eukaryota; kingdom Metazoa; phylum Chordata; class Actinopteri; order Istiophoriformes; family Istiophoridae; genus Istiophorus; species Istiophorus platypterus. Next base: position 20,812,928 of record CM029133.1, on the reverse strand, counting down.
AGGACCGATTTGGTCACGACATCAGCCGAGGGGAATCTGGGGCACGTGGCCGTAAAATGACTTGGGTGCCTGGAAAGCAATTCCTAACTAGCGACTCTGCAGTTGCCATGTGGCAAAAACAAAAGAGCAGCTCAGACACTGTGAAATAATAGAAATTAGGACTTGGTGAAACAACGTGGGCAACGCGAAGCGAGTTTATTTGCACCTTGATTCCTACTCAAAGGCAGTTGAAAGTGCTTCACAGCACACAAGGACGTGTGCATCTGTTATTTATCCTCCCTTCATGGATATAAATGGGGCAGACAAAGTGACAGACGCCCCCGTCTGCGTAACGCAATAGAGTTCAATAGAGCACCACACACCAAAGCCTCCAATACAACCGTAAAGTTGAATCAACGCATCTCTGAAACTGTCGAAACAGTCTCGACTCCATGGAGGAGGATTTACCGCAGGACTGAACAGTTTTTCGGCTACAGGTATAACTGACAAACTAGGAAAGTAAAGACGAAAAACAGGACTACGCTATTGAGCAGAGGCCATCTACATCAGATTTGGTAAAAACAACTGAGTAAAATCAAGAGATCTAGTCTCAAGGAACCCGGAGGTGGTCGAAACCACCAGTCAGCAAATAGAGAGTAAGGTGAAACGTGGTTAAAATGAAAGGATGAACAGCCCAAATGTCCAGTTTCAGCCAGTTCACATAAAAAAAGTCAGGAAGAACTGAAGAGAAAACCATATCAATTCATGCGCATCAGAAAAGTTAATAATAAAATGATGTGGGTTGATGATGATGATGAGCACTTCTCTGGTTAAAAGAAACATTCCAAAAAAAGAAAATCTTAAGTAGGGTCAAACATCCTAAAAATAAATCACTGTGAGTAATTGGGATTATGTACAGAGGCGAGAAAGAAGTGTTATTTAAATGACACACTGCCGAAAGGGAGGAAGTAAACCAACTGTTTATCCTTTGTGTTTTATTTGTTTTTACATAAATCCGACAGTCAGCTGTGGGGGAGACATACTGAAGTGCCCACAAATCATCGCTGCCGCTTGTTAATCCTGTTGCTCATCCCTTTGGACTGTCTGAGGCCAAGATCGCCTCCCATCGCTGGCTCTCACCCATCCTGCTTTAACTGCCCACCCGGAGGTTCGCCTCACTCTGCCGGGCCGGGCGACCAGCAGGTGGGAGCGGCTGGTGTCGAGGACTCCATGGGCGGATCATCGCGCGGGCTGGTAGCGCCGAGGCCTCCCACACACCGAGAGCGCCTGCACACGTTCTTCACTGGGATAATTGCAGGACGCTTCTCCTCCTGCTGTGAGGGAACGTTTGATAGCTTTTTTTGTTTTCTAGTTAATGTCCGCGTTCTTTATAAGGCTTTTTGTTGCCTCCTGTTGTTTACTTGAGTACATTTCAATCTGTTTTATTATCATTATTAAAATTTCTTTTTGTGTCAGTGAACTCTGTGATAAAGCTGCAGGAAAAAATAACCGATAAACCGCAGGACGAGTCTCCAAGGAACCCGGAGGCAGTCGTGAAACCACCAGCCGCAACAGAGAGTATGTGAAACGTGGTTAAAATGAAAGGATGAACAGCCTAAATGTCCAGTTTCAGCCAGTTCACATAAAAAAAAGTCAGGAAGAACTGAAAGAGAAAACTATATCACCTCAGTGCATCAGAAAGTTAATAATAATAAAAATGATGATGATGATGATGATGAGCACTTTCTCTGGTTAAAAGAAACATTCCAAAAAAAAAAGAAAAAATCTTGCTAGGTCAAACATCCCAAAATAAATCACTGTGAGTAATTGGGATTATGGCCAGAGGCGAGAAAGAAGTGTTATTAAATGACACACTGCCGAGTGGGAGGGAAGTAAACCAACTGTTTATCCTTTGTGTTTTATTTCGTTTTACATAAATCCGACAGTCAGCTGTGGGGAGACATGTCTGAAGTGCCCACAAATCATCGCTGCCGCTGTTAATCCTGTTGCTCATCCTCTTTGACTGTCTGCGCGCATCGGCCTCCATCGCTTCTCGCCGCGGTTCTCGACCCATCCTCCGTTTTAACCGCCGTCACCCGGAGGTTCGCCTCACCTCTGCCGGGCCGGCGACTCAGCAGGTGGAGCGGCTGGTGTCGGAGGGACGGCGGGCGGATCATCGGCGTGGGCTGGTAGCGCCAGGCCTCCTGTCACCGAGAGCGTTTTCTGCACACGCCGGCTCTTCTTCTTCTTCTTCTTCACTGGGATAATTGGTGGCGACGTTTCCTCCCCTTCCTGCTGTGAGGGAACGTTTTATAGCTTCTTTTTTGTTTTCTAGTTAATGTCCGCGGCTCCCGATAAGGTTTTTTTGTTGCCTCCCCTGTTGTTTACTTGAGTACATTTCAACTGTTTCTTATTATCATTAAAATTTTCTTTTTGTGTCAGTGAACTCAGATAAAGCTGCAGGAAAAAAAATAAAATCAAACCTCGTTACTGGGTGTTCGGTCCCACTTCCCCCGAAGCTGCCGTCTCACCGTAAACACCGAGTTGTTTTTTTCTCTTATCACTGCTGCACTTTGACCATTAAAAAGAAAAATTAAAGTGCAGAAACACTGCTTCTGATTGTATTGGGGTCAGTTAAGCACATACGGCGAAAAGGAAAAAATGGAAACTGCAGCTCATCAGAACAACTTCCAGGATTGTTTTCAAGGTTTTTAACTGCTCACGTACAAAGACTTTGACTATAACTCTACACCAGCTTCAATAGAAACTAACTGCTATGAGTATACATTTGCTCCAGTACTAAAGTACAAAGAAGTTACATTTTATTCCACATTATACTTATAGTATAATTATACATTATACTGAGTTTGTGGCGAATATTGTGCTTTTACATCCACAAAATCAATCTTACTGCTATAGCTACTTGATATTTTACATATAAAGCACGATCCCTGTCTAATTATGGTACATGGTTACAAATAAACCCCCCAACAGTTTATGAAGCAGGTAAACAAAGCTCCACCTTGGCTACGATGCTGCTTATATGTATTATTTGTATTTGTGCACTGTTTGTTGTGCCAGAGGTGCCTTTAATAGCCTGTTGTTATTATGATTATTAAACTGTATGCAATAATTATCACTCTACAATTGGCACTCTATTAATGAGTAAGCCTGATATCTTAGAATGTGGCCAAATTAACCCACTTGAAAGTCCTGGGGCAAAAAAAAGGAGGGAGGTCGCTGCTGAAATGTTGAGACTGTCATCCTGTAAAAAACAAAACAAAATAAAACAACAAGAAAAGACCCCACTGATGGTCCGTGAAAGCGGCTTATGACGACCCACGGTCACGTTTTGTCGTCAGGCGACCTCTAGCTGCAGTAACAGTAACGACAGGTGCAAAGGTGGAGGTCAGGTGACGTAGAGATAAAGACAGACGAAGTCCGAGGCAGGAGGAGGTTGGGGTGGATGGACCGGAGAACGCTGCTCGTTTCCCATGTGAAACCATCGTTGTTATTGTAACATGATGACGAAGGTCCTCCAACTTTGAGGAAGTTCTCATTTGAACCACGTTCATTTCCTAAACCTAGTTCTTGTTAAACCTTGTTCTCTAATAATACCTGCCCAGGTAACTTTTAGATGACAATACTCCCTTTTATGTTGTGTTATTGCAGCTTTTACTTTATATTTTCCATATCAAACCCCATGAAAGGCCAGAAGCAGTGATGTATTAGACCTTCTCTCAGTAATCTCCGAGTTCAGCCCCAAGCCCAGCGGTTCCTACTGAAGGCCTCACTCTTTAAAAATGGATCACTGATATGTGATTTTGATTTTCCTTTTTTTTTTTTTTCATCGACTAAATGAATTCCTCAGACAGCTGGCCACTGCCACGGTTTTTAGCAAATGTTAATCAAACAGGAGGAAACATTCGTCGGGGACTATTTTCAGCGGCGGATCAATCCACGTTTGGTGCTGTAGTGTGTATTTCCATCAGCCGGATGGTGTGTGTGTGTGTGTGTGTGTGTGTGTGTGTGTGAGTCAAAATAAACCACAGTGTGTGTGCATTGATGGTGGTGAAGGAACATGTCACCCAGAGCAACAGTGTGACTCACTGATGTGTTTTTAATAGTTGGTGGAAACAATGGAGCAACTATAGCACAGAGGAACAAGATTTATCAGGCTCTGGAGACACAGTCATTTTTAGTAGCACCAGGCCACTGGTGGGTTTTTTTGTGCACCTTTCATTTTGTGTGTGGACAATAGAAAACGTAGAATTTCCTTAGAGCGGCCTCTTTCTAAAGAATCGAATTAATTCCGCTGTCGTTGTTCTGAGGTGAATCTGAACTGTTTTCTCTGATCTTTTCGGTCTGTTTCACCTTGACTTTGAGTCTCTCCAGAGACGCGGTGAAAACAGCTGCTGGCGAGAGACTCGGCTCCCACAGCTCGCCCTCGTCTCCTCGTTGACCCGGAATGGGTCGGGCCGGGCCGGGCCCCCCCCCTCCTCCCTCCCCCATCCCCCCATCTCCATTGTGATCCTGAAAAACCGTGGACCCAGCTGCTTCGGACACATTCCTCCCTCTGACCTGTTATGTGGGTCTCATCTCTGTTATCTCTGACCTGGAAGAGACCAGGAATGTGTGTGTTTGTGTTTGCACAAGTGGATTCTGTGTGTGTGTGTGTGTGTGTGTGTGTGTGTGTGTGTGGGGAGCGGCAGCTCACCGTCGTCGCTGAAGTCGTCCACCAGAATGATCTCATGGATGAGATGAACTGGGGTTCGGTTTAAAACGCTGGAGAGAAAGAAAATAAAATATAAGTCTCAAATATGGAGCTGAAAACATGCAAGTGCGACGTTGAAAAACCTGACGAGTAAATGCCACCCTACACAAACACACACACAAACACACACAAACACACACACACACACACACACACACACACACACACACACACACACACACACACACACACACACACACACACACACACGCTCAGGTGCTCATGAATCTATTATGGACACACTGCACGCCATATGAAACAACATATTGAAAATGTCAGCCCAAATTCCTGTTATGAAAATGTATGACGTGTCGCCTCTAAAAAACTATTTCATTAAAGAGGAAGATTGAAACATAAAAAATTCATAACTTTTACTGGGAGAAAATGAGAAAATGTGTTTTGTTCTGGGTGGGTTTCTGCTCTACTTTATTTCATTTATTTCTACTCTTCCATAACCTCTGTGTTCATCATCCCCTCTGGATAAAAGCTGGGGGGGGTGAAAGACAGGGGAAAAAAGGGAAGAGGAAAAGGGGGAATGGGGAGGATCGTATTTGCAGAGGATGAAGGGAGGGAAATGAGGGAAGACAGGAAGGGAGGAAAAGAAAAGATAGAAGGATGAAGAGAGGAAGACGTGGAAAGATAGGAGAGCATGGGAGTGATGGGAGGAAGATAAGGGGGAGATGAAGAAGAAGAACCAGGTGGGAAAGGCCAGGATGGAGGAAAAGAAGAAAGAAAGAAAAGAGAGAGGGAACAATGAAAGAAGGGGAAGATTAATTGACAAGGAGGGTGGAGGGGGAAGAGGAAGAAGGAAATGAAATGAAGAGATGAAGTGAACAATGGAAGAGGGACACGGAAAAGAGGAATAAAAAAGTTTAAAAAACAGTTGGGGTAAGGAAAGAAGAGAAAAGGAAGGGAAAGGGGAGGGAAAGAAAGAGTGAGGAAAAGAATGGTTAAGAGAGAGAGATTCTCCTAGAACGACGGATAAGATAAAAGAGGGGGGTTTAGAAAAAAGTAAAGTGGGGTAAGAGAAAGAGAAGAAGAAAAGAGAGAGGAGAGAGCTGGGCAGAATATGAGGAAAGGAAGAAAGAAGATGCTCAGAAGGAAGGAAGGAAAGGAAGCACGGAGGGGGGCAAAGGCAGGACACATGTGGATTGAGACAGGACCAAAGTAAGGAGGTGTTAAAGGGGGATAAAGATGGATGGAACACAGGAGGAGCGAAAGTGAAGAAGGGAGCGAGGGACGGAGGAAGAGGAGGGGCAGAGGTTGGTAATGGAGGAGGAGGAGGAGGTGTGGAGCGAACCGACGAGTTTCTCCGAGGCACCGGACCCCGTCAGGAGGAGTGATGGATGCAGGGAGAGGGGGGAGGTGAGGCGGGATGAAAGAGTGAGGGATGATAAAGGAGGGGAGAGAGAGGGAGAGCGGGATGGCAGGCTAGTAAGAGAGACAAATAACCCTGGTGGTAAGTCTCTCTCTCTCCTCGTGGGCCTACCGGGAGGGTGGGATGAACGGATTGATGGATGAGATGGAGGGAAGGAGGGAGGAGAGGGAGGAGGAGGAAAGGTGTGGGGCAAGCAAACAAATGAAAGGGAAGAAAGAGGGACACAGGCTGTGGGCGAGGGAGGGAGAAGGAATGAGGTGAACGAGCAGGAGGAAAATAGAGCGTTTATCTCATTAGTTCACATTAAACCGTCCGTTGGATGAATCCGTCCTGGTGTCGCCTCTGTCGCTGCCGCGGTTTATCTTTCTTCCTGCTTTCCATTCATCTCCTTCATCTTTCCCTCTATCCGCCGTCCTCATCCCTCTCTTTCCCTGTTTTTAATCTGTCTTTCTTCTCATCTTTCTTTCATTTCTCCATCCCTTCTTTCAATCTATCTTCTATAACTAACTCCCTTTTCTTTGCCTTATCCGGGTCATTAATCTATCTGTCTATCTATCTGTCTATCTATCTATCTATCTATCTATCTATCTGTCTATCTATCTATCTATCTATCTATCATCTATCTGTCTGTCTGTCTGTCTGTCTGTCTGTCTGTCTGTCTGTCTATCTATCTATCTGTCTATCTATCTATCTATCTATCTATCTATCTATCTGTCTGTCTGTCTGTCTGTCTATCTATCTGTCTATCTGTCTGTCTGTCTATCTACCTGTCTATCTATCTATCTATCTATCTGTCTGTCTATCTACCTGTCTATCTACCTGTCTATCTATCTATCTATCTATCTATCCATTTATCTATCTATCTATCTACCATCTATCTGTCTATCTATCTATTTATAATCTATCCATAATCTATCTATCTATCTTTCCATCTATATTGAATCTACAGTGAAGCAGGATCTCTTTTCTTTTTTTGTATTTATTCTTTCTCTCTGCACCTCTTCTCCTCCCCTTCACCTCTCTCTCTCTCTCTCTCTCTCTCTCTTTCATACACACACACACACACACACACACACACACACACACACACACACAGGAGCTCCCATTCTCTGGTTCACAGGCCACTAGCTATGAGGCTTAACCTCTCCTCAGGCGTGCTGAGGGAGAAGCTATCTTCAGCTCACAGAAAATATTATCACCGCTGACAATGCCGCAGTCGGCTGCCACAGAATAGCAGCTCTATATCTGCGCCGCTCATTTCCAACATTCTATATATCAATTTTAGGGGGAATTTTTTCCTCTCTCTCTCTTTCTTTCCTTTTTTTTCTAAATTTTCATTACCTACAGCTGCCATTTGGAGAGCGCTTTCATCCAAAGTGCCACCAGAGTGTGCATTTTTAGAGCTACGTGTGAGGCCCCTGGTGGGAATTGAACCCCCCACTCTGGCAGCGATAACGCCGATGGTAAATGGGTGCCGGTCCACATCTCCACGTCGGGATTTTTTGTTTTTTTCTTGGGAAGGGGGGTCGTTTTCCCATGGGATCACAGTGAGGCAATCTGGATAAAAAAGGAATAAAAGCTGCTGACAAAATGCGTAGTTCTTCCAGGAACCAAACAAAGACAACGCAGGTGATGTCACGCCGGCTAGAAAATCTCCCCAGAATTTAACCGAGTGAATCGCCCTCTTTTCAATTAACCGCAGATATATTTGATTGATTTTGACCGGCCACCTTGTCCAGCACATATCCCACTTCCTGCCATGTGCATGTTTGGAGAGAGATCCAGCCCCACACAACCCCGACTGGGGGGGGCAGTTTAGAGGACGAACAGATGGATGGGACAGTCGATTAGCTCGCCAACAATGGCGTCGGGCTCGCTAAATGCCAAACAGGTGTGGAGGGGCTCGAGCAGCTAATTCTCTGGGTCTGCGAATCCTTTGCTGACGCCCAGGTCAGTGCCGGACGTGCAGGGCCCGTCATCGGGGTCGGGGGCATTTGTTTCAATGCGGCTCTCAATGAACGGGCGTAACTTCACAGGAGAGGGTGAGGGAAGTGTCTGCACCACACAGAGAGAGGGAGGGAGGGAAGAGAAACATGGGGATCAGCCGGATGAGGAGCGCTGCAGGAGAAGATGATTTATTCCACTACTTTCTCTGCACTGCTGCTTCCTTTTCTCTTCTATTAGCTGGTAACCTCAGTGGCCGTGTATAGGGTTCGCAGTGTCGCTCGCTTCGTCCAACATCTCAACAGTCATTTGATGGGTTGCCGTGAAATTTTCTACAAACATTGATGGACTTTGCCTAGTGACTTTGGTGATCCCCTGACATACCCTCAAGCGCCAACATCAGGTCAAATTTCTGGCATTTAATGACGTGTCTTTACAACTATTGGGTCGATTGTGGAGCCGTGATATTCATGGTGCACAGAGCGCGAATCCTATGACTTTTCCTTCAGTGTCATGGTAAAAAAGGCCAGTCATTGTACCTGCTCAACGTTTGCATGTTAGCGTCGGCATTGTGAACATGTTAGTGCGCTGGCGTTAGCATTTGGATCCAACTATCACTGTGACTAACAATCCCTTTAAAGAGGAGCTAACATGGCTGTTGACTCTCTCTATAAATGACATTAAATGTGCTGAAAAACATGTGATGACACATTTAAGACAGGAAGACATTGTGGCGGCGCAGGCCACAAAAACTGTGATCGGTCGACTTGGTAGCATAAAAATATCCGTCCTCTCCTTCGCCGCCGTCACACAGACCGTCTCCTCCAATGTCCTCTTTTGTATCCAAGCTATAGTTAATTCAGGAAACTGCTCAGCTCACGTCATTGAAGAAACTCAATGGTGGCGTATAAACGCCGCCATCTAGCCGTGCAATTGCAGAGCGACGCCAACACAGAAGTAGAAATGCTCACGACAGCAAAGGCCACTCGCGTAGAGTCGACACAGGAGCATAAATCCAGCATTAGCCTGTCAGAACTTGCAAATGTATGACACATGATACACCCACTAGGAAACATACCCAGGAGGAGCTTTAGTCTTAGTGGTCGTTATTAGTCAGTGTTTTCCAACAGCCTGACAGCTGATTTGCTTAATTAGTCTGTTTGCTAATACAGTAATAAAGCCAGTGCTCCGTTTAAAGCAACCCCATCTCGAGCATCCGCTCAGACAACAATTTACCAAGTCTGGACGGGTTATTGTGCAAATTTTCGAGCCTCCAAAGTCTTTTTCCGGCCTAAAGTTATTAAACCATATTTCATTTTTTTGTTGGACCACTGCTCCTCCACGACGGCGGAGGATGCGTTTGCCGAAAAAGTGTGACGCAACTACAAAACCTCTATTACGGGGCTTAAGATTGTCTTGCCTCTCTGCTGCCCAGGATTTATGGATTTATTTACACCAAGCAAGTGATGCTTTCAACTGTTGTGAGCCAGATATATTCTGCTCGGCTGGTTACTGTATAAACACATTGCAACTCTCCCCTTGTTTTGCTCCTGTTGTAAATCAGCTGCCGAGTTGTTTTTCACTAACTCTGTTCCCTTTGGGTGATAAGTCAAATTAATTTCTACTGCTCATGCGGCATTAGACTTTGCTCAGGGCACAGTTTTGCCCCCCCCCCCAAGTCTTTCCACCCACCTCTGCTCGTACCTCAGCTTCCTTCCCACCCTCTCTTTGCCCGATTGGGTAGCTGACAGCCACTTCTTCCATCCTCCTCTACCTGACTGGAGTAATTTATTACCCCCCCCTCTCTTTCCGCCTCTGTACCCACTGCTTTTTCCATTCATCCAAATGCACCCCTGCCCCATCCTTCTCCAGCCTATCTCTCAATCAAGGCACCTGATGTGCTCATCGCTGCAAAAATGAGATGTTTATTATTTGAAAAAAATTGAACAATACAAAGGAAACTAAAAATGAGGATTTTAAAACGCGTAACAATGAAATTTATCCCTTAAAAATAAAAGCAGATTTTGCTTTTCCAACCTCTTTTTCACTGCGTCTTAAATCTTGCTCCGACAGAAAGCCTTTCCCAGCAGATCCGCAGAAAACTGTTCTTGGAAGCAAATCCTGATTCAGCCGCTCAATCTGTTCCGTTCTGTCTAACCGCCAGTGATGCATTATGCTATACGTCTGCCCCCTCGTAAACACCGCCTCATCACCATTCATCCACGGCGTCGTACATCTGCATTCATCATCCTGAGATCAATACAGCCTTATCGCCGCTGATCTACGGCGATCAGTGCCGGTGTTCACTAATTACAGGCTGATGACAGATTGTTTAGAAGATGCCGTATGTATAAGCTCATCGGTGATAATCTGGTGCCTCAAACAAGCGCTGGATGGTATCTAGATGGAATAAACAGTCTTATCACTTATATGATCTGTGAGGCTGCATGGCAGCATCCTGTAAATACACTCTACTTCCTGACAGATATCGTCTAATCGCAGCTGCACCCGGTGAACGCCGGTCGCCGGATCAGGAACGACGGATCCGATAGGGGACAAAACCGCATGGATTTCCGGAGGAGGCTCACGCCTGTTTGGGCCCCGCTGACCGAAAAGAAAGATCTGCACAGAGTCGAAGTAAATCACGGTCTCGGTTGTACAGTATGTTTGCTCCGGTGCTGTGCAAGGCGATAGAGACAGAGAGGGAAGTAGAGAAGGGTAAAACAGGGCCATGTCTGAGTCCTTTATAAATCAGAAAAACTGCAGGAGAAAGCAAAGACTGTAAATCCACCTGATGACTCCCTCCCTGATAAATCCTGAGTGATCAAATGTAGAGGAAAGGATCCGGGCGCTTGGCTGTGCATTCGTTTGGGGTTTTTTTGTTTGTTTTTTTCTGAAGGACCACTGAGTCAGAAAGTGCTGAGCCGGTGCTGATCTAGAAGGGGCAGTTCTACCCCCCGGCGACGATGACGAGGCCGCCGCCGGCTGCTGCTGGGCGAAGGAGGGCGGCCGGTTGGCCGGACGACAGAGCGGCGGACCCTGCGGATAATGAGACGGCTAACTGACCGGGAATCCAGTCCTCTTTTGAGTCTTTCTGCGGATGTGGCCATGGACATGTCTCACCACCGAGCGAAGAAATAATGAAAGAGTTTAAAAAAGAAAAAAGAGGAAAATTTTGGTCAGCAAGTTCTGTTTCACCACTAATTAGGACTTAGTTTCCGGATGGAGACTCTTCTGTTGACTGTCATTTCTTTCATCTTTTAACAAAAGAGAGACCTCAAGGACAAATTATCTGCATGGTTAAGATACGACGAGCAATTAGCTGGAGAATGGAAAACGTTTTCAACGTTTCCCAGTTTTCCCAGTCAAAAAAAAAAACAAAAATAGCACCACAGATGCTTCAACCACATTGAAAACAATTTGAAAAGTGCGAAAATCTGATTTAAAAAAATGCAGCTACTGTACTGTCTATAAATCTTGCTGGGTGCATTTTTTTTATTTATTTATAATGATTTTATTATTTATATTTGTAAATAATTTTATTGCGCGTGGTAAAACCTAATAGGGCATAAAGGCTGTAGATCAGTGTGTAAGAGTGTTTATGTGTGAATGTGCTCAGAGGGCCCTTACGTTGAGACAGAGAGAGAGAGAAACAGAATCAGCCACTTAATGAACGCATGTAAACAAAAACAAATGGTGAGTACAGGCTGGATATCAAAACAAACATCACTCTCATTATATCTAATTAACCATTTTCAACAGTCAGTTACCATTAAACATGTTTGCACTGCTTCTGTTGCAGATGAAACTGAAGTAAAACGAGGTCAAAACAAGACAGTAAACAGGGATACACATTAGACCCTCTCTCTATATATATATCCACATATATATCTACATATATATATATCTACGTATATATCTACACATATATCTATATAATTATATATATATATATAAATTATATATATATATATATGTAAATGTATATAAAATTATATATATATATATATATATATATATATATATATATATATATATATATTCTGTGAAAATGTTTCTCTTCGTATCATCCAGTTCTGCCGCTGTTTTGTTCCTTAAATCCGTCTTGTAGGACGAGTTTTTTTTATCAGTCATCCATTTTGGGATTAATGAGTCAAAATTCTTTACATGGCGGCTTTGATCTCGCAATGTTTGTCACATCGGAGGAGATTTTCCTCCCTCTCTCCCTCCTCTCTCCTCCCGCTTCCCCTTCCCATGATGCTCCTCTGTTAAAAAAACAAAAAATAAAAACACACACACACACACACACACACACACACACACACACACACACACAGAGGCAGAGCCAAAACACACTCAACCCCATAAAAAAATAAATAAATAACAAGTGTGTCCTCAAAAAGCTCCCGTCTGCCTCCTCTCTCCCCATCTCTGGTTCCCCTGCCTCCTCGCGTCCCCCGCCTCCTTATCTCCCAGCCGGCGGAGGCTGAGGAGATGAGATCAATATTCGGATCGGAGCCTGATTAAATATCGACAGGGCCTGGCTCTCCCTCAGAAAGCGGCCCTTTGATCCCGCGATGAAAAGCTTTCAAAGTGCCCGTCATTGTCTCAGAAATCAAACTTATTAAAGTTTGCCCCCCCCCAGCCTCCCACCCACCCACGTATCCCGCCTAGCCCCAGAGCGCACGAAACTCCAAAATTATACCCTTTTATAATGTAATTGTAGGGCGTTCAATACACTTTTCAGTGTTTTCAGACTCTCTGGAGCACAACACGATCGCAGATACTGAAAAGAAAACTTATCTAGCTATTATCTGGCTATTCCATTTTTTCTTTCTTCTTTTTTTTTTTTTTCTCTTTTTACTGCTCAGAAACCAACGTTTGAAATTAGATGGCTGCCTCCGACCAAACATCTTTCAAAGCCTCTCGGAAAAAGGTTTGATAACGCCCAACGTCTTGTGTGAACTTTCCGGCTCGATCCGGTTGGAGGCTGGAGGAGGCGAAGCTGCGCTCAGCCATGAAGACTGATGAGGGAGGCCTCTTTCTCAGCCCGGCATTTACGCCGGATTAATGCTTTTGTTTTGATCCTTCGCAAGCGTCCTATGCCGTCGTGGGCATTTATACTTCCGCATCGGTGTTGCTGTGCAATTACACCACCAAACCCCTAGTTGGCCGTAGCGTTTATACGTCACCGTGTTGGGCTTTTTCTCTGCCGTTTTTCCGCGAGTTGATCTCGATGGTATCTGAGCCGACGGATGTTGAACAGCAGTTTTAGTTTTTCTGAATTTACTATGACGCAGAATCGAAAGCAGGCGTCGGAGGAGACGCTCTGTACGACGGTGGCGAAGAAGGAGGAGCCGGAAATGCGATGCCACCAATCACTTCTTTCGGTCTGGGTCGCTGCGATGCGTGATTACATTTTTTTAGGAGGTGAAGGTCAGGCTATGATGTAGCAGACATATTACTGTCAGAAATACATGATGTTTTCCTAAATGCAACATCCACGTTTGCTTAGTGCCTGTTCTCCGGGATCTTTCAACAACAGGCTGCAATTGGACACATAAATGTGCTGAGTTTCAGAAAAAGACATTTTCACACGTTCACTGTGATGGATTACACATCTCAGAAAACAGTCTCTACGAGTTTCACGGGAAAAAAAGCTGAAACTGGCGGCTGGCTGTGAGGTAGGAAAATCAATCTGAAATTGATGGTTTGCTTTGGGTCAGGAGCACTGTAAATTATACACAATTTTTACTTAATGGGCCAAAACCTGCAAAAGCTGTGGATGGTCCATTAAGTCTCCTAAAGCACGGCAGTGACGCTTCCAGGACTCTGACCTCTGACCCCAGTTCCCCGTGGAATCTCTCAAGTAAAAAGAAACTCTCCGGACTAAATGCAGTGGGCTCGGCGTTCCACACCGGAGACGAAACATTGCGTAAAATACACACACAATGCAGATACTTTGGAAAAAAACAAACTTTTTCTTCGGGAAACTTTGTTTCCATAGCAACCGCCCACTAGTCTCTAAAAACAGTGGCATGTGCAGCTTCCTGACAGTTAAAAACTCCAACAAAACGGGAAAGCCGCTTCACACTTAATGGCTCACGACTCAACGTGTCACCGTTTTCACTTTGTTCGCCGTCGGCTGCCTCCCCGGGACTCGATGACTAATTAAAAAAAAAAACCCTGCGAACGACGAGCGATCTCTTGTGGCTCAATTAACTTTCCCCGGCTTTGGCGGAGTGCCGCGCTCCGCAGAGGCAGGGAAGCAGGCGCCATGGGCCCCGCCGCCACGGCCTCGGCCGCCCGGGCCCGCCTTTCGGCCCTCGAGGCTAACCAGGCAGTGGCAGCGCGAAAAAAGAAAAAAAACAACACTTGAATTTTCGAGGTAAAAGGAGAAATGTCAGGAGCTGGAAAGCTGTTAGAATCAGCTCCACACTTCTTCATCTTCGATGCTACTTTTATAGATGTTTTCTTTAATTCTTCATCCTCGATGCTACTTTTATAGATGTTTTCTTTAATTCTTCATCTTCGATGCTACTTTTATAGATGTTTTCTTTTTTTTGTCTCCTCTGCATTTCCCAGAGAGAAACTGTCAATCAGACGGTTGCGGTTTCTCGGGTCTGCTGAAGCAGGATTTTTTCCGTAGACGGAGCTCGTGGACGCATTGTGCCGATTTGTCCCGGTGTCCCAAAAAGTCTTTTCCCTACTCGGTTATTACTAGAGGACACATTAGTACTACTGTTGACAGGTCACCTCAAATGGCAAACAAGCTTAATTATTAATCTTTGTGCTATGAATTTTTAATCCATGCAGATTCCATATTTGTCCCCCAGAGCCTAGAAAAGCCTTCTTTAAATGGGTTGTCTCATGTAGCCGTAGAGTCTGTGGCCCAAAAACAAAAAAGGGGAAAAGACATAAAAAAGGAAACGCTGCCGTCAAATGAACCGCATGAGCAACTTTAACCTTTGGTTTTTGCGATCGTCGGCCACAGAGGCCGTCGGTGTGAGCGGCCGTGCACTGTTTCACACAGACAAACGGAGAATAGACATTAATGGCGTTCGGTGCGGCTGTGACACAGTGAGAGTTCAGAGCTTCAAATGCAAAATCCTGGGTTTTTAATCATTTGCAATGGGGCTCACTTTTCTGCATCAGTCTGCATTCGGGGACAGAAAAACAAACACAACAAACACAATCAAAATATCGTGGTTTTTCTAAACCATGGACTTTCCTTTAAGCAAGAAGAAAGGTTTTCATGTAAAAATCGAAATGTTCGCAGCGGTGAAGAAACTTCGGATGATCCTGCGTATCCCGGCTTGAGCCGCCGTTCCAAACTCACAAGCTGAAAATAAAAGGCAGCTAAACTACTCCCATCTCCAAGTCACCACGGGCAAACACACATGTAGATAAACACACACACACACACACACACACACACACACACACACACACACACACACACACACACACACACACACACACATGCACGTACATACAGAGAGAGCCAGAGCCGACCGGAGCAGAGGGGCCCAGGGAGACAGATTGTCTTTTAATTGGTTGAAAACTGCAGAGCTTTGAGAAGGGCTGAAGGGGAGGACACACACACACACACACACACACACACGCAAAGTGAAAACACACACACGCACAGTCACACACATACACAAAAACTCACAGTGTCCTCTGTGATAGTCAGGAGACGTCGCGGTCCCCGCTGACTGACTGGTATAATGAGCTGAACTCGGGCCAAAACCTGGAGGTGTCTGTGTGTGTCTGTTTTCATTGTGTGTGTGTGTGTGTGTGTTTGTGTGACAACCCGCTGATACCATCAAACTGGAAAACAAAACGATGGTCCAGAGTCTGAGGGTCAGGAGAGTTTAAGTGTGTGTCTGTGCAACACTCGTACCACTAATTAAGATTAAGGTTCCTGATAGTCAATATTTAGCTGGAATTCAATGTCATGGAACTGCAATGTTGGCTTGCGATATACAAACAGTACATTCACATACAAGCCAAGACCCTGTGGTATGTGAGTTGTATGGCAGAGAATTACACCGTCAGTCGTTTCAAAGCGATGGAAACCCAAATCCAGGTCTGCAAAATATCCAGCGATATGATTAAATATCTAACGAACCTCGATGAAAGATAAAAATTAAATGAATAAATGAATAAAAACCGGATGTGTTTTACAAAACTCCATTTTAACACCGTGTTCTGTTGTTCTGTTGTTCCTTCGTTCCCGAGCAGAACCAAGCGATGCGTGCGTGCATGTGTGTCACCTCCTGATGGTGCGCAGCAGCGTGGACCGGGCCTCGTTGTGGAAGGTGACGACGATGGAGGTCGGAGGGAGGTCGGCGTCGTGGCGGAGGGCGGTGCACCTGCAGCGAGAGACCACGGTGGGAAAGAAGAAAAAGGAAAAGGGGAGGAATCTCAGGTGAGTCAGCGTGGAGATTTTTGCAGAAACACAAAAAGGACACATGTGGAACAGTGTCACGTATTTTGACGACGGCTATTAAAACACAGCTTTGAAAATGAGCAAATTTCTGGTTGAGAAATAGGCAGTAAAAGCCCGGAATTTATCAACAAGCAACCGAAGGAAAATAACACGTGTGTTGAACATGTCTGAGATAATAATTGGACCCTGCTCTCTTGAAACAGTGGAGGTACTTAAGTGAGATGCCGATATATCTGATAACACATGCTGTCAGAGTTAGATTACACAGTTTGCAGCGAAACGTACCTAAGATAATTATTCTAAAGGCTATTTCACACCGTTTCTGTAAGAAATCAAACCTTAAAGACGGTGGAGGCCTGGTCCGTCCTCATTTATCGTTTCTGTTTGTTATAAGCTAATTATTTTGGATTTACCTGATGATATTTCAACGCTGTCTCTTACTTTACTTCTGTCTCAGACAGATCTCTTAGACACACACACACACACACACACACACAAACAGACAAACATACATACAAAGCACACGCACACACACACACACAACCCCACACACTAACTGACAAGTGTTCTATTTAAGATGAATTATAGATGACAAGCCTCAGTAAAACACACCGCATAGCAGTCTGTTAGAGTGTGTGTGTGTGTGTGTTGTCAGCAGCCTTTTTTTCCTCTAAAAGCGCAGAGACATACACACACACACACACACACACACACACACACACACACACACACACACGGTATAATAAGAAGACTGGCCTTTACCTATCAGATTGATGGATTGGTGACATTTTCACACAGAACCAGTCTGCTTGCTCTGTTCTGGCCTTCATTTTCACAAACCTCACCTCTCTCAACTCTGTGTGTGTGTGTGTGGGGGGGGTTGTGTGTGCTTATGCATGTGTGTGTGTGTGTGTGTGTGGGGGGGGGGTTTGTGTGTGCGTATGCGTGTGTGTGTGTGTGTGTGTGTGTGTGTGTGTGTGTGTGTGTGTGTGTGTGTGCGCGCGTGTGAAACTTATTAGCCAGCTTCAGGTGTGGTTACTCTGTTCGCCCAATCGACTTCCATGACACGCGTTTATTTGTTTATCGAGGGGCAGAGGTTGAAATCTTCCGTTCAAAACTCAGAGGGAAAGAGTCGGTCGATTTCGCCCGTTTCCCACTTTTTCAGAGTCGCCCATTACATCACAAGGCGATGGATCAAACTCTACACGGGTTCTACCATACTGAATATCAATATAACAAAATTATGGCTTTGGCTTGTGAACTTCAGCGCTTTTTGTGGCACGTAGAGTGAAAGACGTGAATTAAAACTCTAACTCTAAAACTCTCTTAAAACTCTAAAAGTTTAAAATCTGAGCACAACTTATTGCACAGAGAAGAAAAGTCTCATTCTCTTCCATGTGTACATATGGACACATATGGTGTCTGGAGAGCATTATTTTTTAGCCACATCCCTAGAAAAAAAAACCCCAACATATTTATCCTAACCCCGGCCCGATGGGAAGCTCCTCTCTGATGCTGCCCAGCTTTGTAGTTTAGAAAGATAAGAAAGAAAAAATCTGAGCTCGTGCAGGTCAGGGGCGAGAGGACTGATCTACTTTTCAAGCATCCGGAATAAGACGACGCCGAAAAAAACCCCAAAAACATGCCGACTGGGTCTGATCCGGGAGCGAATTCTGCATAAGAGGAGATCAACAAAGACGTCGAGGAGAAGCCGGAATCTCTGTGAAGTTTGGCCGTTCAGACTGTAACCGGTAAAACGAGACTCCCTTCGCCTTTTCGTATATTTCATGGTTCCCCGGCATCCGTTTAATTGGACTGTGTTTAATAAATCTGCATCATATTCCCAACAAATGCAGATCCAATTATCTGAACACGTACAGCAGTAGATTTACGGTGCCGTGTTTCCCACGTTTGTGTGGTTCTAGCTCTGTTTGTCCTGTCGGAGTGTCCTTGAGTCAAACGGGCTGGACCCCCCCCGACCACCCCACCACCACCCCCACCCCCCGCCATTCGCCGCCGGGTCAGAGAACAAGCTCGACTTCTAATTTGTTGCATTAACAGGTCGGCACGTGGCATCAGTCGGTGCACACGAGCACCGGGCTGTGAAATAATACCACCGGCACCTCATTAACTCCCAATCTGGGTATTTTATTTTTTTTTATTTATTTATTTTCTCATTTAGAGGCACAATGATTAAGTGGGGAGACAACATCATAAAAGCAGATTACAGGAAGTAGAAATGTAGAAAACAAGTGTATGATTCCTCCTTTTATTGTTTTAAAGGATAAATGGACACAGTGTAGATACAATGAGAGGCTTCAGTGGGTTGTACGTTGGCCTGTAGTTTATTTGCGTTGTAATAAAAGCGAGGTGGTGTAGTATCTATCTATCTATCTATCTATCTATCTATCTGTCACTTTTTCTTTCTTTACTTACTTCTTCTCTTCATGTTTGTCCCATATCTTCCATTTTTGTTTAATCAATTTTCTTTCTTTCTTTCGCCTCCTTTCTTTCTTTCAGACTAACTTTCTTTTATGTCTTTTATTTCACTTTTTCTTTTACTTCTGTTTTCATCATCTGTATTTCCCATCATCAAACTATTCAATAAAAGGATGAGATTAAACATAGTTTGAAGATAGAAATACAGAAAACAGATGAATGGAATAATGCGTACTAGCCTGTACGTGCACACACAGACAAATACATACAAACTCAAACACACACTCAGACTTTTGACAGCTGAGGGTTTTTTAATTTGAAGGTCTGATCAGGCTGCGAGCGGATCCTTGTCACTTTGCATTCGGTCTATCTTCCTTTCTTTGCGCCCCCCCCCATTGTCTCTCCCTCTCTCCAAGTGAGAGAAGTAATACCCACTGTATATATTTGTCATATCATATCCCATCATGCCCTTCTCCGCCTCTTCCACCCCCTATCTGGCTGTCTCCATCTCTGGTTTTTCCTGCGGTTGATTTATTCGGCGACTCTACCGGAGAGCAACCATAAGAAGATAAAGACGAGCCGAACGCATGTATGTGTGTTTCTGTGTGTATGCGTGTTTCTGTGTGTCTGTGTGTGTGTGTGTCTGTGTGTGTGTGTTTGTCTCCCTGTGTGCGTCAGAGAGGGAGAGAGTAGGACGAACGAGGCCGAGAGACACAGTGACAGACAGGCAGAGAGAGAGACAGACAGAGATGTACAGATAAAAGCTGTGCTGACAGATGACTGATGTTGAAGCTGATATGAACAAGCCTCCATACTCCCCGAGCGAGTGTATATGTGTGTGTCTGTGTGTGTCTTTTTGTGTTTCTGTGTGTGTCTGTGTGTGCAAACTTCCTGGTGCGTCAAAGCTCAAGAAAAAGCACACGTGGCGGAGGAAACAGGAGGAAATGCAGGGGGGTGAGAAGGAAACAGAGAAGAGGAATAAACGATGGGCGACGGAGGAAGAGGAGGAGACAAATAAGGTCACAGAAGAGAAATAAAGGAGGTGAAAGACTTGATAAAAGGAGGTGAGAGAGTGAGAGAAAAGAAGAGAAAGGGAGAAGGGGAGGAGGAAAGGAGATATGGAGGGAAAAGACAAGACAAAGAGAGATGAGAGGATAGAGTGCTAGAAGAGCAGAAAAGAGGAAGGGATGCAAGAATAAAAGCAGGTAAATTAAAAGAGAGGAGGGAAGGAAACGAAGAAAGGAAAGGGAAAAATGAGAGGACAAAAAAATATATGGAGGAAAAGAGCAGTGGAGGAGAGGAGAAAAGAGGAGAAGATGGGAGAGAATGATTGTTGATGGTGAAATAAAAGAATAAAGGAGAGATGGAAAAGGGGGTAGAGGAAGAGAGGAATCAATGAAGGGAAACAAATGAGGGAAAGAGAAAAAGGGAAGATAAAATATAGGATAGAGACAAGAAGAGAAGAGAGAGAGAAGAGAAGAGAAGAAAAAGAAGAAGAAGAGAGAAGAAAAAAGAGGAGAGAGAGAGAGAGGAGAGAAGAAGGAGAGGAGAGAGAGAGAGAGAAGAGAGGAGGAGGGAGAGGAGAGGAGAGAGGAGGGAGAGAGGAAAGAGGAGAGAGGAGAGAGAGGAGAAGAGGAGAGAGAGAGAGAAGAAAGAAGAGAGAGAGGAGAAGAAGAAGGGAGAGAAGAGGAGAGGAGAAAGAAAGGAGACGAGAGGAGGAATGAAGGATCATAAAAATGATTCATATTTGATGAGAATTGATGTGAGGAGTGTTGTGTGAGTCTGAGGATGGAGTGTGTGAGTGTGTGTGTGTGTGTGTGTGTGTGTGTGTGTGTGTGTGTGTGTGTGTGTGTGGTGTGTGTGTGTGTGTGTGTGTGTGGTGTGTGTGTGTGTGTGTGTGTGTGTGTGTGTGTGTGTGTGTGTGTGTGTGTGTGTCATCGTGTGTGTTAAACACATGAAAAACAGAGAAGGAGACAGAGACACCACCACGCACACACACACAACACACACAACAACACACAACACACACACACACACACACACACATGGTCTGTCTCTGGAGTGTCAAAGTGTGTGTTGTGTTGTGTGTGTGTGTGTGGCAAAACTGAGATAGCCACTGATGTTGTCAGAGATGATACTGTCAGAAACACACGCGCACACGCACACACACGCACACACACACACACAATACCTGCCTACCTAGAGCCCCTGATTAACTCTCACACCTCCTCTTTCTCTCTCTCTCTCTCTCTCTATTCTCTCTCTCTCTCTCTCTCTCTACCCCCCCCCCCCCGCCCTTCCCTCTCTCGACCCTCGACCTTCCCTCGCCTACATGGAGTTGTAAAGGCTCAGGGCCACCGCAACCGAGCGGCGATTCACGGCGCCGATCCGACCCGGCTCGGCGCTTCACCTCTCTGTCATTCGCCGTCGCCGGCAGGGTCGACGGACGCCCTCTGACCCAAACGTACGAAAAAAATGTAATTTCGCCGTCTCCTTTTTTCCGAATACATCCACATGAGCGCTTCCTGGTTTGCCATCGTCAGGGCGAAATCTAACATCGCTGCCTTTCCAAAATTAACATGATTTAGTGATTCATCCCCGCAGAGGTTAAGTTTTGTTCAATTTTAGTGGATTAACACTAGTTGGTGAAGGATAAGAAAAGGTTGGTTCTGTAACGCTCATGGTTGAAAGACACACAGCTGCCCCCCCCCCCCCCATGTTAAACCCAACCGTCCAGTCCGGCCTCCTCCATTACAGTTCTCGCATTGCTCAGATTTTTTTTAAGAGTTTGACCAAATGAGCAATACTTTCATTGCAGTTTCAAAATTATAGAATCAATCTGTTATTTTACCGAAAGGTAAATATCTGAAACAGACAATAAAGTCCAAAGTGCAAAAATCAAGGACATCTGAAGCCTCAGCTCGTTTCTGCTTCACATTTAAAAATGTAGACGGATTGTTCATCACAGATTGACGCACATGGCTGAATGTCTAGCATTACTTCATATTCTGTAGCCTGGTTATGTTCCTCGATTTGACCTTGTACTTCAATCAACCCGTTCTTAAAAAGGAAAAGCTGACTTGGTCCCTTTGTGTGCATCTGACATACACTTTGGTCCAAGGCTTCTTAGATTTTCCCAATACACACACACACACACAACTGGATCAATCTGAGCGAGGTATACAAGCCCTTTGATTAAAGGGCATCACGCTCCACCACCTGAAATTCAGACTTCACTGCTGTCGGCAGAGCTGGGGAAACTAACACCTCAGACCTGGGATTGACTATTATAAAAATGAGAGGTTGGGACCTTGTGTGGACGTGACTCATGCTGGATTTATGCTTCTGCCTCAAGTCTTCGCCGTAGCCTATGCAAGTGGCCTACGTTGTCGTGAGCATTTATACGCCTGCGTTGGCGTCGCTCTGCAAATCAAACTCACGGTGGCTTTTATATGCCACCGTGCGTTCGAGTTTCTTTCACTGCCATTTTCCAAGAGTTTTATCCGCACGCTTCGAAAACAACAGCGACTTAAACTGACCAGATCCCAATGGAGTCGTAGCTGACAGACGGTGAACTGCGGTTTTTAGTTTTCCTGAATTTGCTGTGACTGAGGAATGAAAGTAGACACCCGATGAGACGGCCAAGAAGAAGAGGCCGGAAATGCGACGCCATCGAGCCGTCCAATCACAGCTCTTGAGCTCTGCATTGGCGCGATGCGTAGTTACGTTTCTTTTTGGAGGCGCACGTCAGGCTACGGCGTAGGTTCGATACAGAAGAATAAATATGCCTTACTTGAGACTCGACTCCCCCCAACGGTGGCTCGACTTGTGGCATGAAAAGACCCTTTAAAATCCCTTTAGACACGACTTACTTTCCTCAAAATACTTAAACAGCTATGCCCTTTACTCGCGTGACTAACTGGACACTGGTTGTTCTCAACGTATTCGATACCAATGGTTTCCCTTGAATTCCTGCAGCATCTGTATCTGCAAACTGCATGTTTGAATGGTGAACTTCACATTCAAAAGTGGAAAACAGAAAATTGCTTGCATGGTATGCTCTGAGCTTTTTTTTTTTTTTTTTTTTAAATAAAAAGGCGACTGAGAAAAGTATCAAACACACTTTTCCAATGTGATATTCTTAAGAATATACATGTGCAATGGGAAGTATAATATTTTGTTTTTACTTAGGCGGCATGATATGGAACAATGTCAGTTTAATCTGAGCAGAGTAGCAGCGCGCCTGCCAGAGTAAGATATTTTGGTAAGCTTCCCACCTCTGGCCTTTCTTTCCTCTGCTTCCCACTATCTCCGTCTCGCTCCTATTCAGGTGTTCACAGAGGAGAAGATGGCCTAGTTTTGGCTGGTTGGGCAACGGCCATTTGAATATTTATACACACACACACACACAGAGCGCTGGTGAATGAAGGAGCAAGAGGTTTCTCTTCTCCTTACCACGAGAAAGAAAAGGGAAAAAAAAAAAATATATATATATCTATATATGATGGCAGGGGACAGTAGATAATGCCTCATTTCTTCTTTTACTGGAAAATTCCATTAGGAAAATTTCCAAGTCAATGACTCCTGTGAATGAATAGTTCAAATGAATAGTTTCAGTAGATTCGACCATTTTAATTGAAGCGGCTTTAATCCCCCCACCACCCCCACCCCCGGAAAGGAGCGAAGAGGTTTTCATATTTTGCGAAAAAAAAGGAGAAAAGTGACCAAGTTGAAGTTTGGCATCGGCTGGTTCGCTGTGAGTGCTCTGTGTAACTTTTAGGACCAAATAACGCAATTTTCCTCTTTTAAAAGTGCAATTTTTAGTCAGGTCTGCAACTACAGCCTTACCGGGTTCGCTGGGAACTTTAGTTTGTGATGGTTAATTTCAGTTTGGTGTTAGCAAACGTCAGATATCCTAAATACGCCTATGCACTGATAGTGACCGTCACTGTTAACCTGGAAAAGTTTTGGTATAAAACTTAATCAAACCACAACAATAGAGGTGAAATATATTCAAAAAGCACTGGGCAATGAAACATTACATTGTTTAGGTAGGAAGGTTTGCTGATTAATGGCTCCTAAAAAAGTACTGCGAACAAACAAGCAGGACCCGAACCGGAGCCTCCTCGGGGAGATATTAATGTGATATGGAAATATTACATAAATATTTAATCATATGCAGTGCAGTATAACTAGTAAAATGTCAAAATGTTTGCATGCAGTATGTGCAGTGCATAAATAACAAATGAGATGCGCAGTAAAATGAGTACAGCGGGGGGGAAAGGATATATACACATTACTGCACATTCAAGGGAAAATTACAGGGAGCAAAGTGGAGGGAACCCTTTCTGGGTAGCGGGTCGCTATTATTGTTACTCTGAGTGGTAAATGTGCTGTGCATCATTTGTGAAATGTGGTTACATTGAAATTATTTACATAAAGGATATGTAATATTCAACAGTTTCTGGGGTCTGTATTCAAAAATACATCTACTTTGGGTGAAAACAACTGTATGGAGGTAGAGGTCTGCAGGGATTGTGGCTGTGTTTGAGAAACAGAAGGGGATGCGGCCATGTCTGAAATTTCTGCCGTACTGTCCTCGAGGGACGGGTGATGGACAACACCGCTGTCAGTCAAACATCCGGTTCCTCTGCACGATCCTGTGCTTCGTTTCCTCAGGAAATCAACTCGGCTCCAGCAGAGGCGTAAGGCACAGACCTGACCACTGACCCAGCACTGGACGAGTATAGGACGCCTCCCCCAACACCACCAAAACTACTGGAAGAAGCAAGGCCAATTCCACTGAAGACATTTGGGCCGGAGACATTTGGACTTAGGACGTAGCACCCATCTTTCAGGTGAAAAAAAAAAAGGCTGACAGGTGTTTTTTCGCTGCCCAGGTGTTGACTTTAGATTGATTGTTTAAAACATTAAATAGCTCCAGATGTCTACTCTTGGTTTTGGCTTGGGTTTTGCCTGTGGGGCCTGCATTTCAAAAGGATAAACAAATAGGAAAAAAACAAAAACCAGAAAACAGAGAGCTGCCTGTGGGAGAAAAAAAAAAAACAGGCCATTTTGAAGCTGTGAAAAGAAGGAAAATCGATCAGAGCCCCTGGCACGAACGTCGGGCAACGCTAACACAACAGTTCGGAATGTCCTGAAAAAGAAAGGAACTACTGATGTACTGAGCGAGCGACATCAAACGGGTCGGCCAAGGACAACGACATCAGTTGATGACAGAAACGCTGCAAGAGCTGTGAGGAAAACCCCCATAAATCAACATCCACAGGGCAGGGGGGGTTGAAGGTACCGCAATCCACTGTTTGAAGAAGACTTCAGGAGCGGAAATACGGAGGTCATACCCAAAGATGCAAACCTCTCATCAGCAGTAAGAGTCAGAAGGCTAATTTGGCAATTTGCAAGGCAGTACAGAGATGAGAGATGTTTAATGGGCCAACGAGACCAGGATTAGCTTCTACCAAAGAGATGGAGAAGGCAAAAGTGTGGAGGGAGAATGGACCTGCTCATGGTCCGACACCTAAGAGGGTATCTGTGAAGGTGGATGTGGAGTCATGGAGTCATGCATGCAGGGTAATCGCGAGGAGATTCATCGCGCAATCAGATAATGACCCGAGACAAACTGTCAACAGGACAAAGGACTCTGCCCACGGGGTTTAAGTAGAAGGTTTTTGAATGACCAGAGGAAGTCGCTTGTCAGGGAAATTTCAACAGAGGTCCCTTCACGTATCTAGTACCATAGGACATAGGACTGATGCTGATCCTGCTCCGACGGTCTCTTTAGAGGAAGATACAAATGTCACTTCCTTTGGATTCTAGTATTCAGCCTGAAGGTGGAACTTCAACCACCAATGCACGTAGGAGGTCATTAATGTTTCCGCAAGGGATTTTCCATTTTGCTTATTATAGTTTCTAAATTTGAACTGGTTTTATCCTTTATTGAGATACAACCAAAATGCCTGATAGAGATGGATTCAGAATTAATGAAACCCTTTAAAATCCCTCTGAACTGAGCCAACATCGTCATCACAGCCGTGACAACAATCTCAGTTTAACTTCTGAGCATCATCCCTAAAGATGAATTTTCATAGCAGTGGTAACATAGTTCTGATGTGTTTTTCCGACAAGGTAAACACAAATATTCAAATCATTATTCGTGCTGTACTTTCTCAAGTCTTTCATAACGTAAACAGCAGCCCACGGAACAAGTTAGGGGGAGTTTGTATCCAATTCTCACCTCGCTTTGTTTCTGGCTCAAACTTCTCGGCACAAAGGTTCAATACCAGGCGCAGCGCATGGATCAATGTACAGTATAATCCACCGTTGTATTGAGCTGTGTGTTATTAACTTGTTTTTCCCAGTCACAGTGTGGTTGCCGGGACAATGTAGCTATTGCAACGAACAGCCGATCGAAGCTGCCAATTTCTTTCGAAATCAATGTACAAAAAAAAATTAGACTCACAGATTCACAGCTTCTAAAAGGGCGACAATCTCATTTTGGAGTAGTACGCTTTATAATTACTCTACAACTGTCCCGCTGTGTTATCAGACCAGTAAAACATTCCCTCTTATCTCAGCTAAATTGGGCTGCACTGACACGTTTGGCTGCAGCCTTGGATCTGATCCAGTTAGAGCGATCTCACCGACATGCACCCTCCGGTTCTCCAAAAAGTGGCGCAGTTTTTTTGTTTTTTTTGTTTAAAATGTTTGTGTTGTGTAAAATAAAAAAACAAAAAAAAACAAGGAGAGAATTTATAAGCACATGATGCAAAATACACTCACTCGAATCGCTTGGATTCGGATTGAAACCGAATCCAAGTCTCGTGCAGTATATGGTTTGCAAAAGTATGATTTGTGTCACAATCTTTGTTTACTATTCTTTAATTTTTTTATCTTGCTAGGAAAGTACCCCACAGAACAAATAAAATTTAGGGGGGGGGGGGTTCAGAAGTTGTCACACACAATGCAAATCCTGGCGAGGGGGAGCATCAACTCCAACCGCCACCGCCAGATTATAGAGGAGAACACTGTCACCCAGGAGAGCTCGCGTCGGCTTCCCCGACAGGCTAACCTGGGAACGCGAGAAGATCCCTGCGGCAGGGAGGCTAAAAATGGATTAAAGAGAAGACACATGACGGCCTCAGAGCCGAGCCACAGTTTAAGACTGGTTATCGGTGGAGTGTGTGTGTGTGTGTGTGTGTGTGGGGGGGGGGGGCATCAGAGATGAACAGGCGCAGAGATTTTCAGATACAACAGTGGAGAAGGATGCTTTTTTTTTTAAGAGAGAAAAAAAAAGATTATTTTAACAACTGCTGGGGCTCCTCTGGTTCCTTGTTAGCGCCGCCACGATTCCCCCAGCAGAGCGGAGAGACTCGTGTTTTCCAGAGTTTTCTGACTGTTTGAAAAACATGAGGCTGGAGCTGCTGGGAGAGATGCTTCAACCCCCGTGCTGCTTATGTATTCATGCTTTACAGCTCCACAACTCTGGCTGCCTCTGACTCTGTGTGTGTTTGTGTGTGAGTGTGTGAGTGTGTGTTTGAGTCTGTGTTTACGTGTAGGTATCTGCACGTCTGTGGAAACCCTCTTTATGAATTTTAGTTTCTGTATGTCCTCATTTATCCAATTATATTCCACGTGCATTTGTGTTTGTTTTAATCGGTGCATGTGTGTGCATGCGCAAATTTTTAGAATCTATATGCACAGGTCTCTGCGTAACCGATGCCGCTGCTGCACAGGTTTTCACCCTGCAGCCCCCGAAACGACGGAGAATCTTATAATTATCGGCACATGAAACCCCATGAAATTATGTATGGTGTATAAAAAATGCTACACAATAGGCCTTGCCAACCACTTAATGGGCTGAAGATACTAAGAAGTTTAACTGGTCTCTCTGTGATCAGTTATATCCTCTCCCCGCTCTTGTGGGAAGCAGGGATCTACTTAGCCGACTTTCTATTCTTCTGCCTCGTACGGTGGTGCGGCTGAAACCGTTTGAAGAAAACTTCGCAGACGGGCGGCACACATGAGTGAATAACTGTGCCACAGGAGTCAGAGAAGCCCCCCACCCACCCACCGCCACCGAATGAGAACGTTCCGCCGCACTGGGATTTTTGGGGAAAAGGGATGCATGTGGTACAGAGCAGAGCCGAGCCGCTGTCTCTGGGTAATATGGTGACGTACATTTCAATGTAACAGCAACGCTGCCGACCTACAGCCGAGCCGACTATTAAATCCACCGGTACTAGAAGTACTCACCCATCTACACTTCCTGGACTACTGCTATTTCTCTTACCCACAGTGCTATTTCACTACCACTGCTAGTAACTATGCAGTGTTTCTACCATCAGTCTGCAATTAATGCACCTTTTCGCCCCCATACACTTTGTAGTTACTATTTATATTTGGGTCATATTCTGTTTATTACTTTTATATCTTTTTAATGCTTTGTTTCATGTATACTATTTACACAGACTGAGAGCTGCACTGCATAGGTGCTCATGTGTGTGTAGAGTACTCCTTCTGTGTATTGTTGTACTTCATTTATCTGTCAGGATGGCCGAGTGGTCTAAGGCGCTGCGTGGGTTCAAATCTCCACTACTGTGAGAGGAAGCTCCACTTATGGTGTTTATACCTCTTAAATCTGCACTTTTCTGAATATACTATTTTTTTGCACTTCAGCTTTTCACTGCATTTTTTGTACCTGTGCTCTGCACAATTACAATAAAGACGAATCTAATCTATATCTGATCTAATATTGTTATCTTGCAAAGTTTATCTTACTTCTACAACATTGTCCAGGTCAACTACTATTCCTGCTACTGCTGTTTCTGCATTGACCATTATCGCTACCAACTAGTGCTACTACTGGAGCTGCTCTTGATTTATCATTCTATTAATACCAACATTGCAGCAATGCTACCACCACTTGTGTTAACACCACTAGTCCCCCTGCTGCTGCTGTTACTAGAAATTATAATTGCTGTCAAATGTTGTACATTAATAAACACCTACAAAATGTCCTTGCATCTGCTAACAGCCACATTATTTTCTGTCATAAACCAATTCTGAAGTCTTTATCTAGTGAATATGGGAACTTAAAGTAAAGTGTTTCCACTGTTATCATTGCTACTTCTACAACTGATAGAAGTTCTACTACTGCTAATACTTCTACTGATACTACTGCTACTATTACTAATACTACTACTGCTACTACTACTTCTACTAATACTGCTACTACTACTTCTACTAATACTGCTACTACTACTGGTACTACTACAACTATTGCTGCTACTAATACTACTACTGCTGCTACTAGTACTACTGCTGCTGCTATTACTACTACTACTACTGCTACTACTGCTACTTCTGCTACTGCTACTAATACTGCTACTATTACTATTACTACTAACAGTACGACTTTTACTAAAACTGCTGCTATATGGCAATGATGCTACTCTTTTTATCCTTGTTCTGATTATTTTTATTCATCATAATTATTAATTATTATCATTATCACTGAATTCTGTCCCTGTTTTTATGTTCAATTTCCATCCATTCTAATTAATGTAATTCCTTTATTGTAAATCACTTTGAGCTGCATTTCCTGTATGGAAGGTGCATAGAAATATTATTATTATTATTATTACTACTCTTCTCTAATGCCCCTGGGGACAAAGTCCTTTTTTTTTCTCTACTCATAACGGGAGGAAATGTAATTGGAAATTTTCAGCGCACATGATCATCAATAACACTAGAGAACGATTGATTATTTGCTTTGTTTTGTGTGAGGAGAGGGGGGAGGGGTTAGAAGAGAGTGTGCACAAAACTGATATTAATATTAAAAAACGAACTCCAATTCGGATGCTAATTCCACCGTCAGTAATTATAATATTACAAACACAACGGTGTCCTCATTCACACCCAGTTTGTCCAAATGTATTTCTCTCCCGGTTCCGCCCCTCTCCCCCTTTCTCTCCCCCCTCCCTCCCTCTGTCAGTCTGTCCGTCTCCCTCCTTTCATCCTGTCATGTCAGAGCAGAGAGAAACCAAGATCTAAACTCAGACAAGGCTTTGAACAATAAAGCAGATGAAAAATCTGTCACGGAGAATGACAGAGGGAGGGGGGGGGCTTTTTGTTCTCTCCCTCTCTCTGTTTCTCACCCTCGTCTCTATTTATGTCTCTCCATCATCTGAACGGACTTCAGAGAGACAGATTTAGAGAGTTGGACAGAGAGAGGGGGTAAAGGGGGGGCTGGGGGGGTCGGATGGGGTGGAGGGAGAGGAAGAGTGAGGATGACAGCAAAGGCGAGTTGAGAAAGGGAAAGACAGGAAAAAAAAAGAGGAAGAGGAAGAGACAAAAGGCAGGAAGGACAGGATGGAAAGAACAAACTAAAATAGATTTTTTTTAAATAAATGAGGGGAAGTGAAGCAGAGGAAGTGACAGAACACGGAAAAAAAGAGAAATGCAACAGAAAGAAATAAAAAAAATCAAAGGCCAAATCATCAGACGGTGAAAAAAGAAAGGGACGAGTCGCAGCTTTCAAACACCTTCCAGAGATAAATGGGGGAAGTTCGGTGTGTGTCTGTCCGTTCGATGCATTCGTTGCATTGGAAGTCATTTCGGTAAATGCGCATCTTCGGCTCAAGGTATATAAAACAACATCCCAACACGTATTTCTATGCAGAGAATGGACCACGGAAGTTTCCACACAACCGCCGAGTCCCGAGTCTCTGCCCTGCTCTGGTTGAACGACGTCTCGGATCCGGCTATAACAGGTTGTGTTCTGTGCAGAGAGAAGGGGAGAGCAGGACGAAAACCTAAAAACCCAGCGGAGCAGGGAGGCCGCAAGTCGTTCGGTCGCGCTGAGGAAAGGGGCCTGAACTCGAAGCAGAACGGGCTGCTCCGCATCTACAGCCGGTAATGAAAACAGGGCGTTTTTCTATTTTTATTTAAATTAGATACACCGTGGCCTGTCCCGTGGCCTGTCCCGTGGCCTGTCCCGTGGCCTGTCCCGTTGCCTGTCCCGTGGCGTGCCGGCAGCTGTTATGCCGACGTCTGTGCCGCCGCGCCGTGTCAACACGAGCCGCGTCTGACACGATGCTGACAGGAGGAGTCACTTGACTTCAACCTGAGAAGAGGAAATCGAATGCGGAGAGCTGGTCCTGAAACTGAGCCGATTCCAAGATCTGGATTCCATCATATAGATACTTCACCACATGTGCGTATGTCACAACGCCGACTGAAGGTCTGATGTGACGGAGCATTGACCACGGCAACGAAAAATTCAGCAGAGAAAATGATGAATCAGACTTCCTTCTCACCATGATGGGAAAAAAAACAACTTATCACTACCAATCATATTTTGCCATCCCTTTTTTCCATCCCTCTTTATTTTTTTTTAAACACTTTAAAGATATTCCCGTGGGCTTCCTGTCCACATTATGATCTAAATGTGAACTACTGTACCAGACAGTAAAAGCCGAACGCTTCATTATTTAACAGCCGCAGCTCCCTTTATTACTTTAAGCAGTGGGATCGCTGGGCTCCTGGGAAACTGCGAGTGATGCCATTGTTTGGCCATATTGGCCCGGACATGTCAAAAATATGCGTTTTTCTGGATGTTGCTTTCAAACAGTGGGGGTTGTATTACATATATATATATGTTCAAGGACAGGACGTTGATGTTTTTCAGCCAGTCCTGCAACACTATGGGTGGTTGTTAGCCATAACGCTGCTATGCCAGTGAGTCTCTTCATGTCTCTTCATACCTATTGGAGCAACATCTTTAAAATTTGAGATTCCAGTTCACGTTAAGTAATGTTTATGATGCCAGTTAAAACGTTGCATGTTAATTGTGTCAAACTGCAGAAAACTGCATTTAGTCTAAGCTCTAATACAAACGGCTGTGTTTAGCCGTGGGATGAGATTTGCAGCAGGGGGACGGCGGACGGCGGCAGCCTGATGTGTGCAGGCTGCAGGGATCAGACAAAGCCAAGAGCCAATCCAAAATAAAAAGGCACTGAAGTCTTTGGCGCCTCGCTGCCCGAAAACCCCCTCGACCGCCTGAGAGAAGCGTCCCAACCGCCTCCGGCAGCCGTGCGCGAGGACCGTGTGTCGAGCCCTTGGACCCGAACACACGTCTCGACACGCTGCGCAGAAACGAAGCGGAATTCGCTTCTAGGGGCGAGAAGATCTGGCTTCTGGGACAAGGACCACTTAACCTAGAACTATGAATCTTGTGAACACTTACTGACTCGTGTCATATCTTTTATCAAACACAGGACTGCCCCCCCCCATCCAGCTCAAAATATAAAGAAACAAAGTGGGAAAACCCACTGAGTCGAAGAAGTTGGTGGAACAGCGGCTGAATGAGCCAATTTTCCATCATCCACCAATTTTTTTACATTTTATTATTATCTCATCCATATACAATAATAAAACCCATTACACATTATGGTTTTTTCACCTCATACGTTTGCAGATGATGATTTTCATATTACGCCAGCTCATCTCCTCCTCCGGCTGCTCGCACTGCGGCGAGCGGGAGACAGACTCGGTTAGCGGCCGCATCTCATGTTTGTGTGTTTGTGTCGGTCCTGACGTAGCTGCAACTCCCAAGTCAGTCGACTTCGCACAGGCAGGAAACCATCACTCACTCTGTAGCCCCAGGTCAGACACACACACACACACACACACACACACACACACACACACACACACACACACACACACACGCACGCACGCAGAGTACACAGTATAATAGATGAATGTTTGGAGCCAGGCAGAGCAAGATGTTTTCCACATGGAGGATTCTGTACAATGGATCTGTGGTCACTCTATGTCTTACACAAACACACACACACACACACACACGCACGCACAAACACACACACAACAAATGTTTGAGGAAGAAACGCACCGAGTATATTGGCGCGAAAAATTGTGTGTGTGGGTTCTGCTGGGTGATGAATGCTGCAATATTTCAGTCTAAACCAGCATCCAACCACAGATGGTGGTATAGGGAAACGCTTATACATTACACACACACGCATGCGCGTGTACGTATATACATACACACACACACACACACACACACACACACACTACGCTGCGAAAACCCCATCTGTCAGAGTGCGACAGGGTCTGCAGCATGGAAGAGTCACCTGTCTTATTATATACACACACACATGCGCGCTCACACACACACTTTTGTGCAAAGACACTGTGATGCACATCCACATCAAACACACATACACGGAAAACAAGCACACACACTCACACACACACACAGACGGACACACTCATTAAACTCTGCAGAGAGAGTTGTGCTGTTTCATTGTGTAAGGCGAAAGCCTGGAGGGCGAGAACCTCAGTGCCAGGCAGGCATAAGCAGCACCTCTCTCACACACACACTCACACACACACACACACACACACAGCACAAAGACACACACACACACACACACAGCACAAAGACACACAATAACGCATAAAAGTCAAAACACAGACAAAAACTGGATCCGACACACACCCTTACAGCAACGCACGCGCAAACGTATATGTAGATATTAACACACACCCACAGCTACATTCTCAAATATGTTCACACACACACACACACACACACACACACACCAACACACACGCGTGCAAGGACTCACAATGTCAGCTTAGCACTTTTTGTGATGCCAGGTTGCCTGCAGGTCTGGTAGCAAGGGCCTCTGCTGTCCTAGTTGTTCTCTATCCAAACCTCTCTCTCTCACACACACTCACACACACACACAGGCGCATGAACACGCACACACACGCGCACATAGACACACACTCCAGAAAAAGTGAGGGGAGGGAGAAGCAGAGGCAGCAGCAAACACAGCTACATCAGGAACTCGAACAAATATTTTTGGAAATAGAACTTGATTTTGTTCAGTTTTTGATAACACACACGGAGCAGAGGTACCAGCGAAGCACTGGCGATCCTCCCGAGGACGATGAGCAAGTCAGCGGATCCCTCCACGCACAGAGTCCAGGGCCTGGAGGGAGGGTGCAGAGAAGAGGCGGAAATGATCCCCGAACGTCGAACGTCGGGCGGGACGAGGCGCGGACCCGACGTCGCCGGGTCAGACCCCGTCGGTTCGTCCAGGGGGAGACGCTGCATGACATTTTAACGGTCGTGCTACATCTTTTCCGAACGCGTGGAAACGACTCTAAACCGAAGTCCGAGTCCTTAGCAGCGCCGTGCCCTTGTCCAGAACAATCCAGACTCGCCTTAGCTCAAGACCGAGACCCCTTTAAGAACCGGAGGGATCGATTTTAGTCGGCACGCATCACATTTAAAAAGGATAAAACCCGAGTTGATGGCAACCTAAGTCTTTATTTTTGTAGCTTCGTCCGTCTGCTCCATCAGTTACTGCTGAGACCTGGGAACCAGGTGAGGTCGCTGAGAGGAAGACTGGCCAAGAAGAGGCCACAACCAGACGGACGTTGTTTCATGACACAACATCCCACACGGTTTTTATAATTAATATTCAGTGTTTCCTCACGGCCCAGGCAGCAAACGTCCCGTGGGCGACCCTGGTTCCCGGGGACCCCGGCGGTCACCGTGGCGGTGAATACTACATCCGTCGCCAACAGTAAATCTGCAAAGAAACCAGAGCCAGGGTGCGGTAAAATGAGACCGTCGCCTTTTCCTTCCCTTTACGTATGTGTTGTGGTAACAGTTTTCCCCTAGATGAGCTTCTGTGTCTTGGTCTGTTTGTCACGCTGATATCTCACATAAGGAGAAACCCCCCTTGGGAAGGCTTTTTTTTTGTCTCATCTGTGCCGTTTGTGCGTGGCGTCCTTTCATCCAGCTCCTTTGCAGTGGACACGCGCATCATAAGCTGTGTTGGTTGTTTCGGGGTTTTTTTTTAATAGCAAAAACAAAACAAACAACCCACACCGTGACCATGACCGGTGTAAAAGTCAGCGCGGGCCCGTTTCGCGAGGTTGAAAATCAAAACCAACCATCCCAAAAAACAAACAAACAAAAAAATCCTGCAGAATTTGGTCCAGCTATGCTTTGGCAGGAAGCCGACCAGGCTGTTCTCTGTTTGATCCTGCCCTTGAACAATCCACAGTGGGAAGCGGGAAACGATCAGGTTGACCAGCAGAGAAACAGGTCGAGGCAGAGGAAGGGCTAGAGCGAAGGGGCTGCTGAATTCTCGGACACGGTCGCCAGACGAAGATGTTTTCTTATCCTGGTTGTGAGTTAAGAAAAAAAAAGGCTGATCTGAGCACTTCCTCTGCTGTTTTTTAAGTCCAAACTCAAGAGGTGTTTTATTGGCTTGGAAGTTTCCATAAACAAGTGCGCTAAAGCATCAAAGCACAATTTAACAATTTAACAGATTGACACACACACGTATGCGTTAATCATATATTTATGCCGACATTCTCCTGGGAGCATTTTTCAATTTGAGATGTCGTTTAGCTTGTAAAAACTTACAACCTCGAACTGGAAGCAGAAAGCGCACCATCGTGTTCATCACCGCCGCGATTGCCACTCAGTCGCTTCTGCTCTCCGCCGCTGTGGCTGTCAGCCGTTAAGTCCCCTGCTCGGGAAAACCTCGGCAACAGGAGACGCGTTGCTCCAAGTCCGGGGGGGAAAATCCAAAACGACAACTCAGACGCTAAGCTCGTGTGTTTTAGCCTTGAAGCCGTCAAAACTATTTCAGGGGCAAAGTGAAAGCTGCCGAACGATTCACATCCTCGTTCCCCCTTTAAAACTATGGAAGTTCAGGCCTGTTTTAAACCACATCTAATAGCTTTTAAAATCAGTTTTCCTTCAAGCATGAAATTGTCATAAATAAAAGTTTTTGTTTTGGGTTTATTTTTGCATCTTGATTTGTTCATCGAATGCCGACTGAACCTGGACGCTCTTATCGTCGCTCCACTGCTTCACACCGGAAACAACCGGCTCTGAGTGCCTTGCTCCAGGTTACTGTGGCAGAGGTAACGGCGGCTGCTCTTTTATTTTTCCTCCTCAGACCGTCACTTCCAATAAAG